>PVIR01014539.1:0-40015 GCA_004026965.1 Petromus typicus | reverse complement strand
CGGGGTCCTATTTATTGCAAGGCAGGTGCTGGAACCACTGAGCTGAATGCCTGACAATGACTGACTTCTTGATAGCAGCCATTCTTTCTGGAGTGAAGTTGACTCTCAGTGTTGTTTTCATTTATATCTCTTGAACGACCATGGATGACGAACATTTCTTCGTATGTTTCTTTTACTTCATCTGAAAAATGTCTCTTCATTCTAGTTGCTCACTTTTGAATTGGGCCTTGAAATTTGAGGGGCCTGATTTTTTAAAGTTCTTTATACATTCTATATAGTAGACTTTTGTCTGAGGATACTTAGAGTTTTTGTGACTATAAATGGAATAATTTAGAAATGTGATTAAAATCAAAGGTGGTTATGCCTTCTTACTTTTTCCATGTCATCTCACAACCTTTCCAACATCTTCTCTATTAGCATAGTTGGGCTTTGTATATGAGCTCTCAAGAACACAAAAATGGAAGCATTTTCATTTCTGCTATATTCTGTTAATGGGAAGGGACTACACAAGGCATGTATACTTGGAGCTGTGGGTCTTTGAGACCATTTTAATCACCACCATTCTCTTTTTGTTTCAATAAGCCTTGGTGAATTCCTGAATGCTTTGAGCCTAGAAGTATTTGTTCCATCAGACCTTGTGTTTTAAGTCCTTGTGTTTACATATAGCTCTTCTGGGCCTTAGGCCCTCCAGTTCTAGCTTTATCACCATGGTAAGAATGCTTACAGTTGGCTGAAGAGCTGTGATTGTGACTATGCCACCTCTCAGGACTAAGGCTGTGGGCAGACCCTTGATAAAGATGTATTTATCTTGTGACACTGAAGACTGTCTGCATTCCCTTGGATAGCTCTTATTGCTTTTTTTTTTTTTTTTTTTTTTTTTTTTTCCTATTCAGAGACCCTACAAGCATTTAAACCTGAAGGATTGGTACAGGATGGTCCTCTTCCACACTGCACTACCTCTTCTTTTACTAGAATAGTTTCGATTTATTTTCGGGAATCAAACTGAGGACCTTACACTTCCAGGTAGGCACAGTGCCACTGAGCTACCTCACCAGCAGTAGATTTATTTTATATTGTTAAATTTCTGCCCAAATCGATGGTTTGAAACTTACCTTTTCACTCTTAGTATCTTTTTTCCTCTTAATTAACTAGATCAACTATTAGACCATGCAAAGTGCAGTGTGGCTTTAGTGAAGTCTACAGAGTCTCTGTACCTCAGGCACTATCACTAGTTTTTCCTGCTGCACTGGAAGGACTGGCTGTGTAGGCAGGAGGCAGCCTCACTCTGAAGAGGGCTCTGTGGTTGTTTTAATGCATTGGTAGTGTGTCTTCAAAGTCACAGTAATTATTGCACAGAGGTCTGGTAATTTTTTTTTTTTCCTTGTGATGAGGTTGTACTGTGTCGTTCAGGGTAGCTTTACACTCAGTCTTCCTGTATCACCTCCTAAATTGCTAGAACTACAAGCACATCTAGCTTACCTCAATTTTATTTTACACTGGGCGTCACATATCACTGATCTTAATTACATAAATGATAGCCATTCTTTGATATAAATCATTGTTAACAATTAACAGTTAAGTGTCTGAAAGACATCTGGCATGGAGCTAACTCAGAATCTGTCCTGTGAAGGGATAACCCATTGTTGACATCTACAAAAGCCCAATTATTTCAGTGGCATTGGGGAGGGACAGAACCAGGCTGGTAGCCTTTGAATTCACAGATACACAATGGGATATAGGAAGGACACAGGGAAGATCTGATTCTTGTGTCATACATTTGCTGCCACTACAGAAACGTGGGCCTTCACCCTTTTTTTAAGGTCCAGGCGTCATGTACCTCATGCTCCCTCAAGCTTCCTTCATATTTGCCTTTATAGCTCTAGCTATTAGTACTGGATGAACTGGGACCAGCCCACTGCTGGGAATAAGAGATGAAAAGATCTTTTGTCTTAACAGCCCGGGTCCCAGTTCTCAAACATCCTAATGCAGACTTCATGTTCCACTGATACAGTGGGAGTAAAGCAGAGCATCCTCGTAATTAGAGTTATTTCTCCTTTAATTTCCCTAGTTCTTCCCTGTTCCCATTTAAATTGTAGGGATTTTCTTGCCAAATGTGCAATTGAAATGGGAAGTGAAATAAATAAATTAACTCATATTAAATTAACTATAACATGGAAAAATTTGGTCTGGGATTTAACACTGTTAGGAATGACTCTAGACTCAGCTTACAGGGTTTCATTCTGTATTTTACAGTCCAGAAAATAATTCTTGGCTAGTCCGCATAAAATAAGAAGGCAAATGAGTGGATGCTGCTCTTTAGTTCCTCAGGTGAATTTTGTGCTTAAAATCCCCTCTCTAAAATGAGAATAATACCAATTGGAAGAACAAAGAAGCCATGTACTCATAAACTTGGACTCAAAAGCCTACCTACCCCCATGAGGGAAAGTATTTTCAGCATTAGCGTAGGCCATGCTTGCACAATTATGTTCCAGTTTGCAACAAAAGGCCCATTGTAGGCATTGATATGGCTTCTCATGTAACCCTGATCTTTTCCATCCACTATGTAATTGATCTAGTTCATTGTTATGGTTTAATGCCATCTATAACAACCTTTTAATAGCTGGTGTTAAGCTCCGGACCTTTGGAACCGTTAACTATGGGGATTATACTAATTGGTATTTATTCAGACTTTTCAAAAGTATGTCTAAACATATCTCTCTGTTCTTCCTGTGGATATCTTCTTTTTCTGAATCTTCCTCCTCTCAGTAAATTTATTTTTATAAAAAAATATAATTTATTTTTTATAAAAAATTTTATTTTTATAAAAAATATAATTATATTTATCCATATGTTCAGTTAGAAACTTAGACTTTTTATCTGTTCCTATGATACATGACTATATCTTCCCAATTCCACTTAATTTATTTTTAATATGTCTAATTTTCATCATTTTTCTCCAAGGTAAACTTACTTCTTTTGAAATAAAAAGCAGTAACCTTATTATAAGACAATATTGCCTTTCATGGTTTTTCAGATTCCCTTTATTGCACAGAAAACACAATAATTGTTCTAAAATGTAAATTTTTTTTATAGCTTACCAAAAACTTCTTTTACAACTTAGAAGGGAGAAAATCAAATGCTTTTCCATGACTATTGTATTTATAAGGGTGCAATAGACTACTGTATTCTGCTCATTGTCTTTCAAATTAATAAAATGTTATATTTTGGATTCTATCTCTTTCTCTTAGATGATAACTATACAGGATAAAATATGTGGTGTTTTAAAAATATTTTTCTTTTTAAAATCTGAAATCAAGGACAAGATATACTAAATTCACTAATTTTTTCCCAACATGAAAGAAAAAGTATTCAGGTTGTATTTTTATATTGAGATGAAATATATAAAATATGTATGTTTTGATATATGGTAACTGATTTGTGCATCCTCATGTTTTATAAACTATAATAAACATGATCTTATTATAGACTTCTGAATATACAATGTCATTAATACTTAGTAAGCCAAGACAAAATTCATTTTTCCTCAAATTTATTGCTCCTTTTCACTCCATTTTTGTTTTAATACTTAAATATTCAATTTTAACTTAAATGGGGTTTGAAATATATACCAGAAAGTATTTATATGAAATAACAGAATCAGAAATAAATAATAAATTTTTTATTCATCACTATATATGATTAAATGAGTAAACAAAATTATAAACTATTCATATTGATTTAGTACATATTTCAAATATACCAGGATGTTTATATTTAATCCAAGTATCCTTCACCTCCTTCAAATTTTCTTGATTTTATTAAAACCCTGTTCTGGGACTACTTGCATTTTTTTTCTTCTTTAAAATATAAATAGTGGCACTTAAAATAATGCAAACACTTGCAATAGAGCCAGCCACCAACAATGTCAGGGTAGAAATATTAGCTCCAAGAGGCTGATGAGTTTCATAAGGGCTAGGACCTTCTAGAGGAATAAACAAATCTACTTGTGCAATATTGGATACTTCTGATGTCAGATTGTTTTTGTCTACACTTTGAATGGCAATGAATAAATGGGTTGGATTTTCTTCTGAGATAGTTTCTGGCTTAAATGTAAAGCTTTGCTTGGAGGTGGCTTCATTTGGTAACAGACTGGTAGTGTCAACTTGAAGAGCATCTTCAAAATTGTCTCTTAGATCAAGGATGCTTCCACTGATTCTTATGGTATACTGTTGAACTGAGAAAAAAAAAATGATGAGTTATTTAAGAATTGTAACATACCATTTAAATTCTGTAGCAGACATGCCTTCTCAGTACTAGTGGGCTATGAGTGGCAACTGCTTCTTGCTTTCCATAATTTAGCTACACTGTTTTATGCCAGAAGTCAGACTGAAGCTCTACCTGACTTCAGTGCGCATGTCAAATGGTGGACTGGGTGAGTATAGCCCCTCCTCCAATAGTTGTCATGGAAACCTATGTCCTGGTCTATGAATTGCCGGGCTCTACTGAGTTACGTGCAGCTGAGGTCAGTGGAAACCAATGAAAAACTTTTTCCCTGAATTATGGCTTCTCACTGACTTTGTGGGTTACTTGCCAATTGCTCCTGGTCCCAATACCAGTTTGTATTACCCAAGCAAGATTGGGTAATCTTGCCTACTCCCTAGCAGCCTGGCTGGTTCTAGCATGCCAGGTGATCAGTAGTATTTCATTAGATGACTTCAAAGCTCGCTCATCTCCCTGTTCCTTCTCCAGATTATATTCAATAAATACTGGATGCATTTGTGGGCCTTTGTTTTTGTTGCATAGAGCAGCACTGATCAGAAGTTGAGGCTCAGCTTCACTATTAGCTGTGTTTCCTGTCTATTCTTTACATTTTAGCATTGTGTTGTGGTGGCTCATATGCTAGGACCTAATGCACAGGTTATTAGTGATGTCTCTTTTCCTCTTCTAAAAATGACCAGCTATGCAAAGCTGATATTCATATTCGTGCCATTATCTACATTTTGATAAATACTATAACTTTGCCAATTGCTATCTTGTTTGTAAAATGTTGGGATCAGGTTAAAATGTGTCATGTTTGATTGACTCAAAGTATTGGACTATGAAATTAATACCTCACCACACTATTAATTTTAAAAAGTTCTCCTTTCATCCCTCCTTATACCTTCACTTTTGCAAAGAATATTTGTCATTTACAACCACAAAACCCTTCACCCTTACCTTTTCCCATGTCAAAATCATCTCCTGGTGCTGTCCATGTTAGGTGGACTTCATCCCCGTGAAATGTGGCATCAAGGTCTCTGATTTGACTTGGTGGGTACAGGTCAGGAAAAGGAGCAGGTGGAACTTCTGATATCACAAATGTACCCCCAGATGCTGTTCTGCTGAAACTGTCTAGGACTGGATGACCATCTTCTTCAATTTCAGGTTGTAGTGTATTGTCTTTAATTTTCCCTGTGTTCAAAATTCTTGGTTTTTAAAAGATACAACAGTTCTTGTATTTTAGAACTGAACAAAGGGAGTTCTAAATTGTGGTATGATCTATCTTTTGTGTCATTTTCCTTTTTTCATATACATAATCATGTTTTACTATGTTTAGTCAAAAGCTAAGATAGTACAGAAAGAAAATATATGATGAAGTTGTAACCCAGAGGTACTTTTTGAGGATAAAAAATCACTTACTCATTATTATTTTTAATGATGTCTATGTTAGAGTATTCCAACTCTAGAGTATTTTGTCACACAAATTATATAATTAATTTAGCAAGTCAAGAACTGCCCATGCATAGGTGTTTTCCAAAAGTCATGAGTTTCCAGCATTATGTTCCTCTGTCTTGGAGCCAGCTGGCTATAGACTGAAATGTGAGTCAAAATAACCTCCTCCTCTATTAAGTTGTGGAGAAGAAAGAAAAGTGATTAAGACAGATTTTGTCATAGGATTAGTGGGGTTGTTGCTATCACTACTTGACCATGTGTTTTAGAAGCTGTTAGAACTGGTTCTTGGGAAGAATTTGAAAAGAGTTTTAGATGCCTGCGAGGTAAAAATTACTCCAATGAGGTAAATCAAACTTTATAGGAGATTCTAGTCAGATCTTATAAGACAAGGATGCCCACAGAAAAGCAAATACTAAAGATCAGGCCCAGAAATCTTCAGTTGGGAACAAGGTCTCCAGGTCATGTGTGTTATAACACTGACACTTTGTCTACACTTTACTCATGTCCTGGGTCTTTGCAGAAGACTGAGATTAAGGGTGGTAGATGAATCTGATGGAGGGAATTTCAAGACAGCTCAATATTGTGGCTGTGGGATAAATGTTTTGGGGGATTTTAGCCTGGCATATGGTGAAAGTCAAGATCAAAAGACCCATTTCAGTTTTGCCACAAAGGAAGATGGACAGAGGAGAGCTTTGTTGCTGAAGATAATATTAAAAAGAAACCAAATCCTCTGCATTAGAACAATCAGAAAAGTGGGTTCAGGTTATGTCAGGAATCAGTGAGACCCCGCAATCCCTCCACTGGATCAAGGGGGCCAGGCTGTGAGGTTTCACTGGAGAGGAGAACCCATGGCACCATGCCGGTGTTGGGTTGCACAGGAAGTTTGTTCCCTGTGGTTCAGTTCAGACAGTTCAGCCATTTAGGTGTTCAGAGACCTCTGTAGCCATCGTTCAAGAGGCCCAGCTACTGACTGAGCTGGTAATAGCCTTGGCATCATTCACATGGCACTGGCTTTACAGGTGTCCAGAATGAAGGAGTTGTGGGGTCATGGAGGCTTCCACTCTGATTTCAGAAGAAGGTCCTCTCTCGTGCCTATGTGTGAAACTGAGAGCGAAGCCAAAAGTGCAGTGAAAATCCAGAAAGCAGGAGAAGCCAGGAACATGCATTATTTAGGGAAAACCACAAAGAGTGAGCAAAGCCAGCCCAAGAGAAGCCACGAGAGCTCCACCACCAGCAGTGCTATAGAAGTGGGGTCATCCGAGTTCCTTTGGGATTTATATCTAACCACAGTTTATCCTAGTTCCTGGACACGAAATTATAGGGCTTACTGTTTGTCCTGTTGGATTTCAATCTTGCTTTGATCTCATTGATTTCTATCCTCCTTCAGAATGGGAATGTTTACTCTGTGCCACTGTATGCTAGCAGTGTTTAACTTTTTGATTTTTATAGGTGTTCAACAGCTAAGAGTTTGCTCTAATGTGCATATCTCTAGTATTTTAGAGATGATGAACATTTGGCATGTTTTTATTGGCCCTTTGTACTTTCGAAAAATGTCATTCATTTCACTTGTCCAGTTCTTGATTGGATCTTTTTAGGTAGTCTAATATGTTTTAGTTCTTTATTTATTCTAGATATTAGTCCTCTGTCCAAGGAGTAGCTTGAAGAATATTTATTAATCACTAGTTATGATTTTAGGTATCACAGGAAAGTAGTACAACTGTTCTTTACAACATTAGAAATCAACTGTATAATATAGCAGTTCCATCTCTGGTTATACTGTGTACCCCAAAGAACTGGAAGCAGAGTCCATTGTCATAACAGCACTATTTATAATAGCTAAAGATGGAGCTATAAAAAGTATAGAATTAAAATATACATATTTTAATGTTGCCTTTTACCAAACAAAAATATGGAGAATTTTGTATGAAATGTTCTAGACCAGTGATGGAAAACCTTTTAGAGGTGAGTGCCCAAATTCCAACCCCCAACCTACTTATTTTTAGTGAAATGCCAACACTACATTAAATCTGAATACAGGCACTGAGGTTGTAATACTCATACTAAATGTTAACTTCACTCATATTACTATCTTTTGTTTTAAAAAAAACAACATATATGCCATAGATTTGTCACTGTGTTAGACAAACTTAATTTGTCTACTGTTAAAAGTTGGCTTTAGGAGCTGGGGGATTTAGCTCAGTTGTTCCGGTGCCTTCCTGGCAAGCACAAGGGCCCGGTTTGATCTGGGTACTACACACAATAATGTCCGGTGTGGTGACACGCTCACCAGCAATCATTACCACATATCACAGTGCTGGGCGTAATGGCCCACACCTGTAATCCCAGCACTCAGGAGGCAGAGGCAAGAGGATTGCAGTGAATTTGAGGCTCGCCCTGGGCTACATAGTGAGCTCGAGCCAGCCTTGACTACAAAGTGAGACCCTGTCTCAAGAAAAAAAAAAAAAAGTTGGCATTAAATTCTATTTTTTTTCCAAAGGCACAGTTACATTTAAAACTATCAGAATGTTAAACCAGGTAGAGTGACTCATGCCTCTAATCCCAGCACTTGGGAGGCTGAGGCAGGCAAAGAACTGCTGAGTGTTCAAGACCAGTCTATAATAGTGTGTTCAAGGCAAACAGAACTATGTAGGAAACCTTGTCTCAAAACCTTCCCAAAACAAAAACAAAAACAAGTGACATACATACAGCACCCAATCAAAAAAGAGGAAAGAAAAGTATTGGAATATGTTATAAAATTTTAGAAAGTATAAACCCCTAATTGTCATAATACATTACTCTCTCAAATTTCATTCCACTATATTTAAAAATATCCCTCCTGGGCTGGGACTAGCTCAGTAGTAGAGCACTTGCCTAGTGTGTGCAAGGCCCTAGGTTCAATCCTCAGCCCTTTCAAGAAAAAAAGTCTTGCCTATCCCACTATAAATTATTCATGCTGTGAAAATTAGTGCTTCTAAGAAACTGGTGTGAGGCCAGTACTTTTTTCTATAGTTAGTTCTAGGGGAGGCTTGAAGCCTGGGAAGAATTTTTCTCAGACTCACTTGCTAGCTGTCCTCTCTTAGGTTGCAAGCCCTTAGGAGGCACAGGCTGAGCAAGCACAACCACTTTAAACTGCTTTCTTATCATTTATTTATTTACTCATTTAATTTATTTTAAGATTTTTCCTGAATTACCTAGTCTGGCCTTGATTTGTGGTCCTTCTGCCTAGTTTCCCAAATAGCTGAAATTACGGTTAAGTGCCACATTCATGGAAAGATTTTTTTTTAAACTGATACATAATAATCCTACATTATGTACTGGTTACATTGTATATGTCCATCACCATAATCAGTGGTCATTTCCTTATGAGGACATTCATATCTTCTCTGCTAGCTTTTTGAACTATGCAGTGGTTATTAATTATGGTCATCCTAGAAGTATAAAAGAACTGGCCAGGTGTGGTGGCTCATACCTGTGATCAAAGCACTGTGAAGGCTGAGGTAAGAAGACTGCATGTTTGAGCCTATCCTGGAACATTTAGGAAGATGATGTCTTATAATTAATAAAGAAGGTCAGAGGCTATCAAGGCCCTGGTTCAATGCACAGTTTCTAAATAAATAAGTAACCTTCCTCCAACCATTCTTCCCCTTGAATTCACCTTTGTGCTTTCAAACCTTATGGTAAGAGAAATTTTGTTGAGCATCTTGACTAGGATATTGTAGGATAGTATAGGATAGAATCAGGTAATGAATGCTTTGTTATTAAAAGTACATAGAATGGAGATAATGTTACATAATTCAGTAGCTGCTTTTGTAACTACACACTGCTTTTAGTAACTATACAGATTAATTGTGCATATTTACAGGGCACAGTGTGATGTTTCAGTACATTTTTAGAGTATATAATAACCATGTCAGCGTAGTTAGTACATTTGTCACCTTAAACATTTATCATTTTTGTTGTAACATTGGGCACTATTTTATTTCTTCTTCTTGCCCAGTTGCTTTGGCTAGGGAGTCCAGAACTATGTTGAATAGAATTGGTGAGAGTACGCATTCTTATATTGTTTTCTGATCTTAGAGGAGAAACTTTCTCCATTGAGAATAATATTAACTGTGAGTTTTGAAGATTGAATTTTGTGAAATGTTTTCTCTGCATCAGTTGAGATGATCATGTAGTTTTTCATCATTCTGAAAAATTAATTTTTATATATTGAACTATTTTTGCATTTCAGAGTGCAAAGACACTTCATAGATGTTACCATGGTATATAATCTTTAAATATACTACTGAATTTTGTTTCCCAATATCTAATTTTGAATTTTTATACCAATGTTCATGAGAAATTGCAATATCTGAATGTTTATGTCATTAAATTTCATATATTGAAATTTGAGCACTGTAGGTGGTAGTGTTAAAATGAAGGGCCTCTGGGAGGTGATTAATTTATGGGGCAAAGTCTTCATGAATGGGATTAATGTCCCGAGTTTTCAGAACTGAAAATTAAAAAAAAGATGAGGATAATTTTCTGTGTTTTTAACTTATAAGAACTGTTTATTTCTTCATGTAGCTTTAGGATATCATCTAATATCTTTTAAATTTTTCTGGGGATTTAGCCCAGGAATTTGTATCTAGGCAAGCATTTTAACATGGAGATATATTCCCAGCTCTGGTGAATTTTCATTTTGATCTGACATATTTTCTGTCAGATTTAGTACAGGGAAGATCTGGTGATAATGAGTTTTCACATTTTTGTTTATATGAAAATTTCAATTTTGCCTCATTTTTGCTGAATAAAAAGGGCTGTGGTTGACATTTTTTCTTTTTTAGCTTTCTGAATATATTAACTCACTGTACTTAGCTCTTCAAATTTGCTGATGAGAAATCTGCTTGTAATCTTAATGAGGATTATGTTGTCACTTGTATGCCACTTGCTTTTTTTTTCAGAATTCTTTAATATTTTAAGATTTAAGATTGATAATGTGTCTCAGCATGGGTTACTTATTTGTCCTATTTAGAATTTATTAAGTTTGGATTTGTATATTCATATCTTGCATCAAATTTGGGAAATTTTCTGTAACTAGTTCTTCAAATATTCTCCCTGCTCCTTTCTCTATGTCTTTTAGGACATAGAGATGCTGATGCTATCTACATATTGATCCATTGGAGTTGCCCCACAGATGATTTATACTCTTGCACTTTTCTTCAAACTTTCCCTTTTATTTTGTAGATAAAATAACTTTATTTATCATAACTTCTCGTTGTCTGGTTTTTCCTTCTGACTTAAATCTCTGTAATGAATTTCTAATTTTGAGTATCATAATTTTTATGTCTAGATTGTTGTTTTTAAACTTTTTACACTGCCATTGTGTTCATATTTTGTTTTCTTGATTTCATTTAGATCTTAGCTTTGTGAGCATCATTTTAAAAGTTGTTTTAACTTATTTTCTGTTTTGGATGGGCCACTTTTTCCTATTTTTTGTATACCTTGTGATTTTGTTGTGTCTGTAAACTAGACTTTTGGAATTCAAAATGTGGCAACACTAAAACAGATTTACTTTCCCTTAAAATTTTCTGTTTTAAAAGAATCATTGTAGAGTTTCTGTGTGACAGAGGTGAGCTGGACATGTGAACTGAAGGTCTTCTCGAGTCTTTTCTGAGCCTGTGTCTTTTATTAGGGATATGTGGGTGACTTTCTAAATTATCTGCATGCATGGTTACTTTTGAATGTTCTAATTCTGAAGTATTTGGATCTCTTAAGGGGAAACAAAGAAATAAACAAAAAACTGAAGGAGAAAAAGAATTTGCCCAAGACCCTGGAAAATTATTTCAACCAGAAAAGGTGATATCAAAAGTGATCTGCTTTTGTTTCTACATCTCCACATGCAGAAAACAGTAATAAACCAGCAGTGAGTCTTATTGGTCACCTTGGCTATGGTAACCATTCCAGGAATGTGGGACAGGTGTCATCAGAGGAGATGAGTAAATTCGCCTGGGATAAGAGAGGATATTGACCTCAAATTTCTGGAAATTATCATTGAAAGAAAAGCTACAAACCTTCAAATAGACTCTGGAGTTCTTTACTAAGTTATATGTGACAAATTCTGCCAATATAATAGTTTCTTAAGTGGGGAGATGGATTCCTCATACTTTCTACTTTACTACCTTCCTTGACATCACTTCATGAAGGGGATTATTTATCTTTCTCTCCCTTTCTCTATTATTTTCTGTCCACAGTTTTTCCTTTTAAATTAATAAAAACATTCCAAATAAATATTTACTCATTTACACGCATTTCATAGTATATACAATCTGAAGAATAAATCCTGTCACGTGTTTATATTTATTTTTGTTGATCTTGGTAAGGCACTCTGAACTATAAGTTTATATTTACTGAATATTTGTTAGATTCTAGGTACTACATTAAATATTAAATTAATTTTGGAGGCAAATACCAGTATGATTGAGATCATCAATACAGAAACAGGAAAAGCTACGTAGTTGGTCTTCCATATCTGGGTGTTCTGCATTTAAGAATATGGTGAGTCATGGTAATAAATACTTTTAAGAAAATTCATCTTTATTCTAAATGTGGACAGACTCTTATTTCTTGTCACTATTCTCTAAATAGAATATAGTAGGTACTTAGATAACATTTACATTGTATTAAGCATTATATGTAATCTAGGGATGATACAGGAGTTTGTGTATAGTTTATGCAAATATTATGCCATTGTACACAAGGGACTTGAACATTTTGAGTTTTGGTATTTGTGCGGGGATCCTAGAACCAATCCCCTCTGGATTTCTAGGGATAACTTTCCTTGGAGTGGTAAAGCCTTGGAAGCCTTCATCTTATCAACTCATAAATTCCATTCAAGCCAACATTCTGGGTTTCTAATATACTGAATTACTCACCGTCTGGTACCCAACCTGATATATATGTGGCTGTATTTGTTGGATATCTGAAACTTCTCACGGTAGTATTTCTTCCTCCGTAAGCCTGTACTTTTAAACTATATGTTCCGTTTTCCTTATAAGTTGTAAAATATCTGGAGTAGATGCCATCATTCTTATAAGAATCAGCACCTTATTATAAAAATGAAGAAGACATTATTGTTAAAAAGAAAAAGACAATGTCTGCATTTTTCAAGCTAAATGTGTAAAATTCATAATGCTTTACATAAACAGGACTGACATCTCCAAACTAATTCCTTTACTTCGAGATTATTTCCCTTATGCTCTTGCAGAGCATAATATCTTATTGTCTTGTATCTTTGAGATATTATGAAAGTTGTATGTATGTACATGTAAATGATATATATCTCCCTTTTCTGACCCTGCTACACTATATGAAGTTTATTCTATTGTATTTCTTATTGGTTTCCTAGCCAAATGCCTTTCAGCTTACTTTATCTAAACACATCATGTTATTTCTCTGTTCAAGCAAAAGGGTCCATATTAAAATAATGTTTAGGATTTAATTATCATCTAGTGAATGATGTAGTACTTACTTAGACTTACTGTAAATCTCTCTTTCTCTCTCTCTCATCCTCAGATCTTGGTTTTCTGATTCATTAATTCTGCAGCCTTTCAGTGAAAAAGTTTATGTGTTCAGTACTGTATGAGTACACTTCTTGATTTGGAATTATAAGTTACATTCCAAGTGTATTCCCCGGGGTTTTTAACTCTTTTAAGTCAGAGAGACTTCAAGTGAGATCATTAGGCTAGAAGCATCTGACTTTCTGGATTGTGTCAGAGAATGTATCTGTGTCTCATCTCAGGAGCAGGAGGGGGTGTGGGTTATCATCTCATTGATTATATCCAGAGCAGGGTATAGGTAGAGAGGACTGTAAGAAGTGGGGGAAAGGGAGTAGGGATAATTAAAAAAGGGAAAGAAAAAATTTGATGGTAAAGAGGAAATAAAGCTAATGTGTGTATGGGGCAAGTGGTCATGGGTGGGCAGGGGAATGGGGAAAAATGAGAAGCGTGTTACATACTGGTACAAATTCTCAGTATCGATTTATATCATTGGTATAAAATGTACCGATAAAATTGATTTTGAAAAGGTACCCTACAATCGGCACGCTGTAAGAAGTGAGTCCGACCAAAGCATATGTAACACCTAGGAACATTGCAGACGGTGCATGGGTCAGTATCAGCTCCCCCACCAATGGCCATTTCAGAGACCAGAGAAATGCCTCGTGAAGGTTGAGGCTTAATATGAGATAACATACAACCGAGGTCAGAGTGACTCCCTTCCAAATTCCATTCCCCAAATTAAAATCTTAACGAGAAAGACAAGGTAATTTGCAAAATATACAATCTGTATTTTATCTATTCTGTTCCTAATTCAAGAACGCTTTGTCTTTTCCTTCACAGGCCTTGCCTGCATCAACAACATTTCCCTAGCAACTGCACGTAGTCCTTTACCCTGACCTAACTGTGATGATGCCAATACATATCAGTGGCTCTGGCTGGCCAGGGTCTTTACTGCTTAGCACTGGCCATCCTGACCCCTTGTTTTTCTCTTTAACTCTGTTTCTATGTCCTTCTTCTCATGTCATGTTGTAGCTCTGAGCTGGAGAATGGGCCTCACCGAAGGGGTCCTGATAAAGGAGCTCCAGCAATCTGTGCTGTAACAGTTTTTCTAGGTAATTCCTATGTTCTCCTGTGCACATTAAAGTTTGAGAACACCTTCTCTAAGCTATTCTTAACTACTTTCTCAGGTAAAGATATTAGAAATTAGCTAAGTAATCATCTGATAAAAGCCAGGATAATGATAACAAAATGCTGGTAAATTTTAATGTATCAGAAAGGACCAGGTAAGGGGAAAGAGAAAAAAGGAAGAGTGGAAAATATTGCCACCTCCAGTGAAGGCTTTGTCAAGCACTGAACCCCAATTCCATCTCAGTTTTTCTTGGGGCCAACACTAGTCAAAGTCAGAGTTAAAAAAATAATTGAATGAGTTTATAATAAAAATCATTGAGAGAAATCTGAAATAATTCAGATAGCTGTCAAATTGCTTACATCTTCGTTCACTGGCCTCATAACAAAAAGTTTTAGTTTCCTCCCAAATCAAGTCTGACAGATCTTGAAGCATCACTCACCCGTACTGAACAGGAAGACAAAGCGTGGCAGTACTGTCCTGTCTGAAACCTGGTGTCTGACCCCCCAGAGTTGAGTTCTCCTCAGTTTTAGCTCTTTCTGGGCCTCAGTTCTCAGAACTATGTTTGTACTTTGCTGTAGCTTTGGGAACTACAACTGTGTCTCTCCTTTCCTCTTTCAGGGCCACAAGTTCAAATGCTCACTCCTACCTGGCAGCTTTGCTTCACCCTCTCTGCTCAGACTTTCTCTATGATGCCCCTGAGACCTCACCAAACAAGCCCTTGCTCAGAATTCTTGATTTTTCTCTTCACTCTCCTGAGACCTATTTAACTAGTAGTAGACACTGGCTGTTTAGATGAGAATAATAAATAACATCTACCCATTGCTTAGCATGTGCAAGGCACTTGCTTAGCACTTTGAGGATTTTACTGTTCCTGAAAACATTTTCTTATGATTGTGCTATTTGTCCATAATCTGCCTTAATTTATTGGATACCAGTCTTTCTGCTTCACATTAGCTCTTGGGATTTATGACATACTTGACGTTATCAAAATGTACACTCATTTATAACCCATGAATTACCTGCACCATTATCCAGAAGTTCCAGTACTGTTGTGCTTCCACTGTTTGACTCAATGACAGCAGTCACACTGGCTCCGAGAATGGGAACATACCCTTGTCGAACTTCCGCATAGACAATCATGGGGCTGGGGAAGCTGTTTGCGTCTTTGTTCATTTTAGCGTTCACCATGATTGGAGGCACAGCAGAATCTGCTGCCCGAGAAATTACTGTAATAGTGAGTATTTCTGAGTCTGCATTGGCTTGAAGATTGTAAGTCCACGTGCCCACCTGAAATGTTCAGTGGAAACATGATTAAATATCCATCGTCAAGCTATTTTCTGTGTTTCCATTCCCTATTTCTAAAATACATCTTATGCAAGGTGATCAAAATATTGTAAACATCTAAAATAAAAAGAATTGGCACAGTAGAAGATATTGCCATCACTACCTTTCAAGGTACTTCTTGCTTTGAAAACACTTTCCCCATTGTTTGTCACTTTCTCAACTTTTATGGAAGCCCTCTTCCTTGAATATCTTTATGAAGTATAATAAAAAATATAGGGAGTGCTGCCATCTCCTACCACCCAGGTTGCAAAAACCCATTATAGTGTCAACGACTTCCTTATTCACTGAATTTGGCATGGTAGAACTTTTGATTTTCCTCCAAAGTCAAAGTGAAATGTAAATGTCTTGAATAGATTGAGGACATCAAGATGGCCATGATAGTGCAGGTAAAGACAGTCACGATGCATTTGTAGAGCACAAAGACTTCTGAGGGTGTGATATCCCATTAAAAAGAGTGGAGGAATTCTGGGCATAGATCCTCGAGTAGTGCCAAGCATGTTAGCTTCTTGTGGAATTTAGAGTGGTAAATAACTGTTTTAATAGTGACCTCGATTTAGATCTTTGTTCTTTGGCCTTAGAGTCCACATATTGTATAATTGTGGTTGGGATAAATTAGGAATAATATTTCAAAAATAATTAAGAAGCAATATAAAAGGCAGAAAATAGGAAATATGGAGATAGATGTTTGCAAAAGAGAAAGGGATTAAGGGGGAGAGGGAGAAGGGAGAGGAAGGGAATGAAAAAATGAATTAAAATGTATATTCCCATGAGGAATATAGTCACTATATACTTCAAAAATATACCAACAAAAATTTAAAAAAGTGAAAAAAGAATATTTTAGCTGGAGGTATATCATGTTCAAAAGTTTCTCTCCATGTTTATTCTTCAAAATTTTTCCTGTGTAACCAGTGTTTTAGCCATTTCTCTCTTCTTATTCTTACTGAAATTATATTTTTTTGCCTCCCATCAAATTCTTAGGATAATACATGGATAGAAGTAACATTCTATTTTATCACAATTTTTATCATAGTATAATTCTTGGCACCCAGGATTTTATGAGATATTAACATATTTTTACATTGTGAAAAATTTTTAAAAGATATCTAAAAGCAGTTTGGTTACCTGGGCTGTTCCTGGAATAGTGAGATAGGCCATTCTGGAAGCAGTGTCCTCTGTGAAACTTCCCGCCAGTGTTCCGTTGGGAGCCCAGACAGAAATACTAGGAGGCTGTTTGTCCCATGTGATGAGAAAGAGTGTGTCCTTTCCCACAGTGCTATCAATTATCACAGTGCCATTCATCCAAGGACCGCTGTTCAGGGTTAATCCCTTGCTTTCAAGCTGTTTAAGTATATTTTAAAAATTAATAACTGCAGAAGGAAATAATTTTTTTCTTTTAAAGATTGTTCTTAAGGTCTGGCTTGAGAGTGAGCTTATGTGTGATGTATCACCTTAGGCCTGTGTTTCTCCAGAAGTTGAATTAGAGTTGAAAGTTGTCACAAAGTGTAGGAGTAAAGGGCATGAATGAAGGACAGAATGTAATGAAAAGAAAGCCTTAGAATAAGACAGTAGGTACCACAGTATAATATGATCCTACAATTATTTCACAGTCATCTTTGCAAACCCTCAAAGCTTTATCTTTGAGTGCTACACACCTATAGGAAAGAATTAATTGTATACATATTTGTAGAAAAATACAGCAAAGTGATAAATAGGAGAGGTGGAATCTGAAGAAGAAATTAAATGAGACAAGGTACCTCTTCTGGAGAGAAATATCAAAAATTTTCTCTAAAATCATTGCACTTTGGTCATATAAAACAACAGGCTTCATCTTACACGTATATGACATAACTCGATCATGTTTCATCTCTCACTACCCCTTTTCTTTACTTGCCTCATCTCCTGACCCCTTCCTCTTCTTAAATAAACTCTCTAATTTAATATCATCTCTTTTCTTAATTTTTTTTCAAAGGAAGAGATTTTCAAGAGTTTCTCAGATAATTCTTAGGAATGGCAAACTTTATTCACTGACAAAGAAGATACTTCCTAGAAGGGCGTCATTTCAGGAGCAATGGGAAGCCTCACTTTTTCCCCAACTCTGCTCTAAAGCTATCTTGACTCCACTTTTTTTTGTACTAGGACTTGAACTCAGGACCTTGTGCTTGCCAGAACCTTTGAGCAACATTCCTGACCCCTGACTCCAGTTTTGAAGAAGTGAGTGAATTCTACTATTAAAATATCATTGCTTTAAGAAAAATCCCAGTCTTCCAAGTATTTGATTGGACAAACTATTGTTATCTAATAAACCTGACTATGAATAAGTTTTTCAGACATTTCTGAGGAAAAGTTAGTAAAGGAAGTAGCCCCATTTGTCAAGTAGTACTAGGGGAAAATAATACAGTATAGTGTGGAAAGCAGTCTCCTTTCTATATTTCATCACCAACATCCACATTAAAGCTCTCCTCAACTAATGTCGATTATTATAACAGACATCTGTTTGAACACTGTATTCCTCCAAATCCTACCCATCATGTATATTAAAAAGATAATCTTGAAAAATTTGTTATTTCCTGATTTAAGAGCCAGTTATGTTATGAACATTACAAAGCAAGGCCACTAAACTTTTCTTTAGATTCTATTTGTTACTTTTTTTTTTTCTTTTTCAGTGCCTGGAACAGAACTCACAACTTTGAGGTTGCAAGGCAGGCAATGCTGTCACTGAATTAAATCCACAGCCTTCTCTTTTGGCTACTCTTTTTTTTTTTTTTTTTTTCGAGACAAAGTCTCACTTGTAGTTCAAGCTGGCCTTGAGCTCACTATGTAGCCCAGGGGAGCTTCAAACTCACAGCAATTCTCCTGCCTCTGCCTCCCGAGTGCTGGGATTACAGGTGTGATCCATCATGCCTAGCACTATGGAAAGTGGTTCTAATTGCTGGTGGGAATAAGTCTCCACCCCTGTCATCATTGTATATGGTTACAAGGGATCGAACCTGGGCCCTTGTTCTTGCAAGACATGCACTGGAACTACTAAGCTAAATCCCCAGCAATCTTTTTGCTATGTTTAAGAACTTCATTCTCAAAACTTTTAGCATCTTTGTGCAAATGTCTTCTTTCTAGCTGACTTTCCATGTTCTGCACTTAAAATTTTAACTTTATTGAAGATTCTATTTGAATATCACATAACCAGTCAAAGTTACCAACAGTAAAATAGAATAATAAACTATCTTAAAAATAAGTTCTACCTCCTTTCTTCAGCTTCAGATAGTCATCATTCTTTAGTCATTGGAGCTAAAAACTTCAGAAATAACCCCTATTTCCCTTCAAATTTACCTCCAGTTACATTCAAGTAGAATAATTGTAAATCTATAAATGTGTAAATCTAAGCACAGTAAATCTATAAACAGGTAAATCCAAAGTCACTTGTGTGTATTCAAAATCTATCTATTAAAAGATTCCTCTCCACTGATGACAGGGAAAAAGGTAGGTTTAATTGGGTGATCATGGCAAGTTTGAAGGGAGACCACTGTTTGATGAATTGGAAGACAAAATACACAAGTCTTGGCATAAAAATGACATAATGTAGAGCTAGTAGGCATGGATATGATGAGAAAACATTTTGAAGGAAGTTGTATTAATATTGGGCATATTATATATGTAAACAAAGAATCAACATTGATTCAAAGTTTTTTAAATCTAAGTAACAAAAAACGAGGGTGCATTTGAGAAAAGGGTTTGTGTTCAGAATAGAAATAAAATGCTAGTTGGACAAATAGAACCAAGAGAAAAACCATCATCAAGACAAGCAATGATTATTAACTCTCACTTCTGGTCAATTTCTTTTTTTTTGACCAAGATATGTTTCTTCCCTTTCCAACCTATGCTTTTGAGTTAATTTGTCTGCCTTTGAATCTATTTTACAGGTGTCAATGAGTGTGGTTGTAGAGAGGACTTAAAGGTATAAGACTGTTCAAATGGATTATCATTTAACAAAGTGTAATTTTGGAAAATTTAACATAACATTATTAGGTTTTGATGTTATTGCCTAATCCAACCATTATAAGAAAATAATTGATGTTATCTGTCAATTATAGTTTTTCTTTTCATTAAAGTAAATATACAGACTAGAAATTCACAATTTTCTTACTGTTTATGGTTCCAAAAATTTAAAACTTTTTAACAAGTTGTCAGAAATTTTACATATAGATGTCATATGGTTTCGTATTTCAAATGAGAAACCAAAACACCAGAAGCTTACGAGATTTTCTCTGGTCTCTGAATTCGTGTTATACCTGACTGCTTCAGTTTTATTATCTAAAAACTGGTAAAGTTCAGAAAGTGATCCCTGAGTTATCCATCCAGAAAAACAGAAATAAGAGGTTAAAAATAAAACAATTATCAAATTTGCTTTTTTATTTGTAGTTGAGTGTATAGATGAAAACCCAAGGAGTGAAAACACTGACCTGATAGGACAGTTGAGAGAGATCAGCATTTCCTGCCCCAAAAGACCTAAACGCATCAGCGTGGCTGTTCCTCTGGGCTTGATCTGAAACGTAATAATATTTTCCTCCTAAAATAAAATCCATTAACAAAGTCACTTTCTCAAAAATGAGCCTTTATCACTTTTTAATGATTAATAAACAAAACAAAACTGCAGGTTTTAAATGAAAATAAGACTATTCAGATAGGCACAAAGATTTACTCAGTTTTAATTTAATTCAGAAATGCTATAACTAGGATTTATACATACTATAACTTCATTGCCTCACTGATCTGGAAATTTTAGTCAGCTAAACTTCATGAAACAATCACAGAATTCTAAAAAAATATTGTCATTCCACATACTAAAGCTTGAAACCTTTATGCAATATTTTAGGGGAACTTTTCTCACTTTTATCTAAGTTACAGTCCCAATAGTATTGACTTTCAGATTTTCCAATATGAGATTGGAATCAGTACATTAAAAAAAAGTTAGAGAGCTGCTATAAAAATGGCGAACAGCAGAAAGAGTTTCCCAAATTTTCTACTTTTATTAGACCATTTCAGTCAGAACTAAATTTTAAAGTAATCACAAAAAGCATTTTGAAAAAAAGTTTATACAACTAAGCATTTATAAAACAATTATGTATTTACTTAATTAGAAGCCAGTTAAATACAACAACCGGTATGTTAAAAATTATGCATTCTTCACAGTGTTTAGAAATGTGCCTCTGAATCTAAAATAACAGTTATTGGTTAATGTTTATCTGGAAACATCGTTGTTATTTAGATCTTTTCAGCCTGAGCTTCTGCCAATCATATCCTTCTACCTTATCCAGTCGGGGTGAACCGATGTAGCATATGTGCTGAGATAGGCTGTATTTTATCAATAAAACCTCTAAAAAATTTCACTGTTATTGGGACTATTCTATGGCATCATGGATGCATGTATGCTTTGGTGCTATGAGAAGGACTTTTTTATGATGCTGTGGACTATCACTGTAACACAAATTTCCCCCCTTTGCATGATATGGTTGTTTTCTCTCATTCTTTTTTCTAAAAGAAATTCACACCTTCAAGTCCCAGCTCAGAAGTCACCTCATCTCTGTTGCTTTCTTTCTCTTACTTTATATAATCATAAGAAAACTGATGGCTTCTTCTGCTTACATGAACTTTATTCTCATTCACAATAATCCTCCTGTGAAGGAATTTTATTTCATTTTATCTATATAATTAGCATTTTGTTTGCTTTTCATCCTGTGGGACTCTTTATGCCACGGAAATGGAGAGGAGCTGCACAGGAGGAACTCAAGAGAACCTGTCAGGCTCTATATTTATACATTGTTGTCAAAGAACTAGAATGGATAGATAATGATTTACCTGTTTTACTGCTGATCGTGCCTACTATGGGGTCAGCAGCCGGTCCCAAAGCCACAGAATGAACGATGGCCCTGCTTTGTATCACTCTGCGCATGCAAGAGCTTGCACTTTCGTCCATCCCAGCAGTTACCAGTATTATTTCGGATCCCGCTGTTTGATGATGTTTTTCCTTAATTACCTGCAAACCAAGTTCAGAGCATTGACTATCAGTTGCTTGTAGAATAAATGAGGAATTAGAAAAAGACTAGAGAAAATAAAACTGTATGTGTTTGTCCTGTGCTTTTAAAAATATTTAAAAATACAGGAAGTATATGCAGTAGCAAAAAACCATAGAAATGTCCTTAAAAATAAAATAATGAACTATTTTTGCAGAACAAATTTTACCTGAAGTGCAGCTTCAATTGCAGAGCAGATAGAAATTCCTCCTGAAGCTTCTGTAGGTAAGGTCTCTAAGAGTTTTCTTCTCTCATTATAGCTTGTTATTTGAACTAGCTTACTTTTGATGTAGGCGATGCTATCATATTCAACGATTCCTACCCAGGATCCATTTTCAACAGTTTGAAGCAGGAAAATTTTAGCTGCTAAGTTCATTCGATTTAGCCGGTTAAAATACTACATGATGAATCACAAGAAAACAACAACAACAAAACAATGAGTTTTACTTGAAGGATAACAGCACTTGGTAGAAAGTGTGGCAACATTTTTGTGTAAATAGTAATGGGTATTACTAAGGGAAGCAACGTATTGTGAGACATACGTAACTTAGCAAGCAGTTCATGCTTTTACTAGAGACAACTCTTGGCTGTTGCACTCTCCTGTTAGTGACAGGGATAGCAGGAAGGTGGGTTGGAAGTAAGGAGTGATGATTCACATCTTAGAGACTCTGTAATCACTCCTTAAAACCTCTACACTGGTTAGCTCAAGATAAAACTACCTCGGAACCCCCAGAATAAGTGTAGACTAGAGATCATGACTAGAGTCAGAGACAAATTGTTCCCTCATTTGGGGAGTAGGACTTTACCAGAGCTTGAGCTGAATCCTGAGAGACACAGTTCTTGTCACTAAACAATTATTGTACTCTTTTAACCTCTTCCATTTGCTGAAGAATTTATTTTTGACTCCCAGAATGCTCTGTTCTGCCCCACATGTGCCATCATTCTCGGTGCTTGATTGTATTGCATCTGCTTGTCTATGTCCATTTATTTCAATAATTATTTATTGATCATCCCTAAGTGATGAAGGCTGGTCTAGGTTATGGAGATTCAAATATGCAGCAGATATATTTTCAGTTCTAGAGAATCTCTGAACTTAGAAGAGATAGACATATGTATTCTATTTTAGACAATAAGGATGCAAAGATGAGTAGACATAGGTCCATGTTATAGGAGCTTCCAGTCTAGTGAGACAGTGGTGTGATGTGTACACAATATATAGTAATAGCAGCTGGGCATAGATCACTATTGAGAATGAAGACATTACTTAGCTTGGAAGCCCAACTCATCTTCTCCTTGAGGATATGGGTACTTTTACTACATCTTGAATGCTGGGTTATAAGTAAACTGTTAATGGAGAGAGAGTTTGAGGAAAATATTCTCTATTTAGCTCTTTATAGACACTCCTTGTTTAATGACCAAATTCAGTTCCTGGACTAGGTTGTCAAATGAATTGGTAGCTAACTGAGGAACTGTATATAATATGAATATTGCAGTAATCATAATTTAGAAATGGTCAAATGAAACTCCAAGTTGATGACTTAGCTTTTATTTGCATAATTTATACACATTACTATTACTATAATATATGACAAAATATAAAACTACAGTTGTGCTTTGCAGTACAGTCAACAAAGTTTAATAGTACTGTACTTAGAAGAAGATACCATAAAGTTGCAGTACCGCTTATGTTCCTGGATCCTAAGTCCAAATGGAGGTGGTAAGTCCAACCGGCAGGTTGTTAAGTCTACACAACGTGCTTCTGTTTTAAGTCTCAATAGTCATTAAACAGGTAGGTCACTAAAGGAGGAATATGTGTATTCCTCAAACATGATATCGTATCTATCCCCAGGGCCTCACACAAATAATTGCTACTCATTGAATTTAGTAGGAGAAATTACTAGCTGCAGCTGGCCTTTTCTTTTATCATGGTGATGCTTTTGAGAACAATAAATCATGTGTGTAGATTGTACACATAAGATAAAGCTGCACTGAGTTTTCCTGTTAGGTCTTATTCCTTGATGTGGAATATGCATCCATTGTATCTTCATGATTATCAAATATTTCCAGTAGCTAAATAGGGCAAAGTTAGAAAATATGTCCATACTTTAATCTATAATTCTGATCCTCCAATTTGAGCCTCACTAAGGCCTCCAAATCTCTCCAGTAAACTTTTTATTTTCTAGGGGGAAAAAATGACACTTCAGTTGGCCTGTTTAACTCTGTTGGTGTCTTAACTTCCATACATATTCTACTGCTTGTCTTGGGTCCTTTCTGTCATTGTGTAATCTAGAACAGCCCAGGTTCAGATAGAGCTGAATGTTTTTAACTATTCATTCACATGAAACTTACCTTCATGTTTTCAGATTTGTCAAGAACTAAGCACACAGTTCTTTCACTGATTTTCAGCAAGGAGAAGGAAGGCAGAGGGGGTGGTGCAATCCTGGGTGTGGTGCGCTGAATATCTTCAGACTCCCTGATCACCTCCCACGTACTTCTGTAATTGCACTTAAGGTTCTGTAGATTTGGAGCTTCTTGGTTGTGATTATTTTCATTGCAAAATTCAACAACCTAGAATAGAAAGTTTATGTACTTTATACATATAAAAATCTAACTATAAACCTTAGTGAATAAGAATTTGTTATGCGATTTTATTGTTTTGAATAAAATATTATTAAAATATTCAGTTGATAATATATTAAGGCACATTTTCAATAATTCTGATATTAATGATAATAGCTATACCGAGCGCTTACTTCTGGCTCCCAACAATGTCCAAAAAAGTCTTTATTATGAATAGTAATACTTTTAATCTCTTAGGTCACCCAAGTACATATGTTAAAAACATAATATTCCCCTTGAATATACATTCTAGAAACCAGGACTAGCATACTTACAGAATCAATATTTTGCATAAACATGATGGAGGCCTTTTCTGTTTGAACTTTATCAGGGAAGAACTGACAACCTTCTTCATACAATTTTGTGACGGGATCTCTTTTGCATTTTCTAGCTACACAGCTGCCTCCTACACACGTATAAACACTGTTTGTACCAGAGATTCGTGTGGAACACCTGGAAATATGTGACATCGCTGTGAGATGACGTGAGACACCTTAGTCACCCACTTAAGAACATTTTACAAGTTCAACTTATGGTGATCCTATATCAAGAACTGTTATTGAGTCCAGCTCTTGTCACTTGGCTTGGGCTTGCCCTGAGCTCACAAGCCTCCTGCCTTATCCTGTGGGTTCTAGGATTACAGTTGTGCACCCAGAACTGAAAGTTTTTGTTCTTATTTGTGTGATACTGTATATAGTCTATTTTCCTAGCTAGTTTTAAACATTCCCACCAAAGCAAGTTCTTGTTATTTAGAAAAATTTTCAGAGGGCTTTTTTGTAGTACTGAAGAAGAAAAGAATAAGAAGTATATTTTTCAGTAGTGAGGACTGAACCCAGATCCTTGCACTGAGCTACTTCCTCAGCTCCTGTTTTGTTTTATTTTAACATTTTTTGACAGAGTCTCGTGAAGTTGTCCAGGGCTCCCTGAACTTGTCAACTTCCTGGCTCATCCTTCTGTGTAGCTGGGATTAGAGATGTAGGTCACCATGCCCAGCTATGAAGGGCAATTTTAAGTAGGACTTCCAGATATGTGTGTGTGTGTGTGTGTGTGTGTGTGTGTGTGTGTGTGTGTGTGTGTGTGTGCTGGAATTAGCTGCTGCTGTTGTGCCTACACTAAGGGCTGCAGAGTTCTCTCTCCTAAATACTGCTCCTGCTGGCCTCATGTTGGTGGTGAAGGTGCTGCAGATATCTGGATGAAGAAATTTTTGAAATGATTTATTCTGGGGACGATGCTAGGTTACAGTTCTCTATAGATTTCTTTTCAAAGAAGATATTCCTCTAAAGAATGGGCTGCAGCATAGGTCCTGGGGTTTTGATTATTTAGGTAGTGTTTTTATCCAAAGGGAAATGTGACTGGTAATAAAGAGTAAGGTGCTGTCAAGAACAGCAGTAGGATAAAGAGCAATGGAAGCATTTCAGATTTGTGCTTTACAGTGGAATTGGCCACGTGTGGCAGTGATTTTAGCTGATATGCTGGGATGTGACTATAGCTCATCATTTTTCATAGGCGTTTAATGCAAATTTAAGCAGTGATTAGGTTTCATTGTCATTTGGGGAACCTCCCAAATATCCATGCTTTCATTTCTCCAAAACATGCTGAACATAGTGAAGCTATTTATATGAATAATCATGATAAATATTCTGCAGCAGAAGTTGAGCGTGTAAGGGGAATATGATATAAAAATGTAATCAACACAATACCTAAGAAAAAGTCCTTGAAACCTGGTGTAATGAAGCAGAGGACAGGCCTTCCTTGAAATCCCATGCTTTTCAGTTTGCACATTGGTGACCATTGCCTTAACCTTGGCAGGACATGAAACCCACTTTTAAATGGGTTCATCTCAACTATTTTGGTCTCTTGATCTTAGAATTAAGAAGATAATCCATTATTATTAATTATGATGTTAGATTGATGTTTAAAAAAGGCATTTATAAGTCTCCAAGAAGTTCTTAGTTGATTTTGTGAATCTACTTGATTTCTAACCAGCTCCCACTTAGCAGTACTTAGCTATTGTTCATTCTTTGTGTATGGGAATAACTGTAAATTTTACTAAATCTGTCCATGTAGTACACAGTGTCAGTCTAAACGAATTTGGGCTGCCATGGTAAACAGGTTTAAGAGACATTAAATTGTCTGCCAAATACTTCTGAAGCTATGTATATTTTAAATAAACAGTATATTTTTTCTTAACAATATTTTTGTCATGTAGAATTAATTATCTTCATTGGGACCAAAATAATTTCTTGTCATTTGAAAGAAGTCAAAGTAAGAAAAACAAGATCTATTACAGTTTGAACTCATGTAAAAAATATAGTCATGCCTTGTTGCTTCAATTTTTTTTGATCTGGAGAAATAGAAAGGCTGATTCTTGTTGTACTCATCAAATACTCCCCAGCGGAGATGGGCCCACTCATGCACAAATGCTCTACCTGTGGGGGAACATTGCAAGAAGACAGTCACAATACAAGGGACAAAATGTATCTGCTGAACATTTTGACAATTTTTTTTATTCTACTTCAAAAATCTTTATTTGAAGTGACTACAAGCATTTACATTTTATAAAGAGCATAGTATATTACTAGACAATATTATATTGTCTAAAGGATAGTATATTATTTTTTATTTCACATATTAGAGAAACTTTTTTTTATTCAATTCTTACTGGTCCACTATATATACACATCATCATCACATTCAGTATTGAGAATTGTACCAGTATATGACACAAATTAATTCTCATTTTTTTCCCATTTCCCTAACCACTTTACAACCCCCCATATACATAGGTTTTGTTTCCTTTTTTAAAATTACCATCACATTTCCCCCCTCGTTATTTACCCCTAGACCCTATTTCCTTTTAAATATTTTCTATTTCATAATATCTACTATATAAACTAGGACTCATTCACATCTTCATTTTCTCATACCAGAGAAAAAAGATGATATTTACACATCTATGACCTATTTATTTCACTAACGAGGATATCATGCAGGTACATCCATTTGAGTATAAATGACTCAATCTTAGAATTTTTTATGGCAGAGTAATATGCCATTCTATAAAAGAACCACATCCTTATCTAGTCTCCAGTTGATGGACATTTGGGTTGTTTCCAAGACTTAGCTATCACAAACTGAGCTGCTATAAACATGGGTGCACATATGTCGCTGTGATATGAATCTTAATTCTTTTGTGTTTACACCTAGCAGAAGAATGGCTGGGTCAAATGGGACCTCTAATCTTAGTTTTTTGAGGAATCTCCACACTGATTTCCACAGGGGTTGTACAAGTCTACATTCCTACCAACAGTGGAAAAGCATTCCGTTTTAGAGAAACATTTTTAGACTACTGTCTGTGGCCCCCAAATACTGGTCTTTCTGCTATTTAGTGTTTCAGCCTTCTTTAGTCTAGGAAATCCAGTATTGTTTGTATCCTTCCATCTTTCTATCTTTCTTTTTTTCCTTCTTTTGAATGTGGAAAAGAAAAAGGTAAGGGTGTCTGTTGCTCAATCAAAGCATCTGTCTGTTGACAGGAATGAGAAGAGAGGCTAGAGGTCTTAAGAAACATGGTCGAAGTTTTAAAAGAGCTGTTATGGGAAATAAATAAGCTAACTAAGAAGTACCAAGTGAAAATATTGTTTAACAGCTTTCAGGCTTTGCAGAGATTGAAAAATGTGTATTTATAATGAGGCTAATTAGTTTATAATTTTCTTGATAATTCTAGGAAACATAAAATACAAAGCAAAAAAGGTGAGCTGGATCATTCAATATTGTAGACTCAATAAGTTAAATAAATGCTAAGCATAAGAATGGTATGGAATTGAGCCCTTTATATTTTTAGTTGAACAGACTGAGTTTTCTGGACATGGCAGGTAGAAAGAAAGAACAACTAGGAGGTTGCAAATGATTGAAGGGGCCATGGAGAACAATGATAGTCAGGATAAAACATGGGGGAGAGGTAATACTGGAGTGGAGGGGTATGGAGCTTTCAAGACTAGAGCCGGGAACCAGTCCAGGTGTGATGACAGACAGGGACAAGGTGAGCTACAGCAGAGATAAGAGACCACATGAATGTACACTTAACAGGCAGCTGACGGGGAGAGGGAGATGACTCTGGGTATATGGGCTCATGAAAGTTTTCATCAAATCGTGACACATGAATTGATTTTCTTTTACATTTAAATTCACATTTCTGAGATAATACACTTTAGTTCACTTGAAAAAATGATCTTAACACATGAAACAGCTATTTTAATAGGCCCAAGTGATCAAGTATATATGATTTTGTCTCTACAACCAAATGGTCTCCAAGTGTTATCTCTTGGTCTATAATTAGCATCAGGACTCTTTCCATCTTGCTACACATCTGGTACCCATGAAGCTGGCACATGACTGATTAATATTCAGGTGTGGAAACCTAGAAAATGAAAATCTAAATTGTATGATCTCAGAAGTTGTATTATTTCTGTTATCTATTGAAATTTCCATAGTCACTATAGTGAGTATATTTACATGGATTATGTAGTTTAAGAATGCAAAAGGTGGTTCATGAGTTTGGTAGTAATATTCAAATAGAGTATGAGTTAGTTTAAGGTCACAGGATTGATAAGCAGAAGATCCGTGATTGGAACCTATGGACTCTGGCTCCAGTGCACTCACACTTAACTAGGAAGACAGCTTATTGTTCCAAGATAAGATATTTTAACCAAATTTCCTACCTGGTGGTCCATATTCTTCTTGTTTCTTTCCAAGGACAAAGTCAGGAGTGAAGTGAATGTACTCTGCCTTTTCTCCACATTCTGCGAACTGCCTGGTATAAGGCTCATCCCTGCCTGGGAGGGTCGGTGGTGCAACTATAACATCAGCCTGAGGGTGTTGAAAGAGATTGTGAAAACATCAGAATTTTAAATGACAGCATTAAGTTTCTGAAATAACAAACTAAGTTTAAAATTAGGAAATGTAGAAGACATTTTAAAGAGAAGCCCTTGACACTTACATGTTTGTAGCTCTCATGTTTTGGCCTCTCGTACTGAGAGTTTTCTTGCCAGTTCTTAGGAATTAATATAGACACAGTTTTGAAAAAAAGTCTTTTTTCTGTGGCTTCAAATAGGTAAGTTGAGGCTGTGTTCACCATGTCCTGTTATCAAAGGGTGTGAAGACAACCAAATGAGACTCAACTGAGTAGCCTCAGATGTTTTCCACCTTCAGAGATTAATACAAAATCAAGTGCCTACTGAGCAGGATCTCTGTCCACAATCACAGCCCTACTATTTGTCAAATTACAGTTTTTTCCTGTACACTGAGAGTCATCCACAGCTTCTGTCACAAGGCAAGTGCCTGGAAATTGTCTAATACAATAAAAGACACGGAATTTGGACTCATCTATATTTGAGTCTCACCCTGACTCAACATTTTCTGGCATGAAACCTTGACATGGCTTATATTACTCTTAAATTCACTTTCTTTATCTTATTATTACCACCTATTTTTAAGGGTAACACAGACATGGCATGATTTGTAAAGTACTGTACACAAAGATACTTACTGAACCTGGGTTATCATTACTATTTGTACAAAACCTGAAGAGAAGGCAGTTTTAATTAATGCGAGCTAAGGAGAACAATTTTCAGAATGTGGTCAGAGGAGAAGTCTCTGTGTTACATAATGACAAAAGAGGTAGCTGCACCCAGGTTGGATGCCTGAGGTTGGATGGCAGGTGTTTGAATATATATATATATATATATATATATATATATATATATATATATATATATATATATTTACATATATTTACATATATGTATATTAGGTTTTTTTGAGACAGAGTCTTGCTTTGTAGTTCAGGCTGGCCCTGAGCTCAGCCTCAAACTCACATCATAGCAATCCTCCTGCCTCTGCCTACCAATTGCTAGGATTACAGGCATGAGCCACCATGCTCAGCACAGTGGTAAGTGCTACTGATTGCTGCTGGGCGTGAGTCTCCATGCCCAGTGTTGTATGTGGTTACCAAGGATCAAACCTGGGTCCTTGTGCTTGCAAAACAGGCGCTGGAACCACTGAGCTAAATTCCCCATCAGGTGTTTGAAAAATTAATGAGAGGTTAACCTTATTTCTCTTCCAGAGGAGTTGAAAAATCATACCAGTTTGCATTGTTATTATTCTGAAGCTTAAATATACTACAATGATCTGTTGAGCTAGTCTACATGATCTAACCTACTAAACATCTGAGAAAGTCTTGGTGCAAATATTTTGTATATAGCCAAAAGTTTGAGAGTCATCACTGTATAGGTAATTTGAGTGTGTAAATAGAAAAGGTGAGTGTAGAGAAGAAAAAGTCCCAGGGCTCTGAATTTAAATGAAGAACTCCAAATTTGTAGTTTATCCTAACTATAAAACTGTACATCATAGATTGGTGCTATTAGAATCATATGAATTACTTTTCTGTTCCTGACATCAGCATCTGCTGATTCCTTATATTCAATTTCTACTGTGTCCTGATGCTCTTTATTAAAAGGTTCTGTGTCATACTGTTCCAAGCAGAAGCTGATGGGCATGAACGGAGTTGTGATTAGGTGATTCTGTGACTGCCAAATATCATTCACTCTATAAACTCTCTTACAGCACAGAGATATTGATTATTGGTACTTTAGGAATGCCAAGAGAAGATAAAGAATCCTTGTAGCAAAAATACAGGCTTGAATAGAAGTTAGTACTTGTAATTTAAATGTCCAGGAATCACCAATCCAGTTTCAGTTTTCTGAACCTCAGAGATCCACATTTGGAAGAATTACTTTTAGTGGGAATGAATTTGTTAAATTGCCCCGTATGCAGGGTCCTATCTCGGTCTCTTTGACTAATAGGCATCTCAATTCAAAATAACTCACACTAATTTTGATCTCCTAATTTCCAAAATCTCTCCACTTAGTCTTTCCTTCCCAGCTGATGAAAATCCCCCATTATTCCAAGCTTCCACACAGAATCTTGAAGTTTTCCTGACTCTTCCTTTCTACCTGCCTCCCCCCTGCACATCTAAACTATCAAGAAGCTTTGTCTACTGTACCTCCCCAAATATATTCAGAATCACACGTGATCTCCTCAATGACTTCCCGTCATGGTCACTATCATTCTTCGCCTGTCCAAGCTCCCTGCCTGGTCCTCCAAACCTCTGTGCTGGGTAGCACTTGCCATTCCCCATGTTCTCTCTCCCTGTAATCAGAGTGATTCCAGAACATGCACAGAAGCACACGCCTGCTGCTCAGCAGCTCCCCGTGGGTTCTCATCTCGTTCCAAACCGTCTCCGAGTGATCTTCCCATCAGTTTGGTCTCTATGGCTTCAGCTCACCCAGCCTTTCCTGCTGCTCATTCACTGTTGATTCCTTGGCCACATCAAGCAGGCTCTCACTCCCATGCTGTTCCCACTCTGCAGCTTTCCAAGGGGCTCTCCTCTCACTCACCTCAGTCTCTGCTCCGATGGCTCATTAGCAGTGAGGTCCTTCCTGACTACATGAAAGAATAACTCACATTCTCCCCTTTTTCCATCCCTACCACAAAATCCATTTGATATATGGGCCAGAGATATAGCTCAGTGGTTCCGGCGCCTGTCTTGCAAGCGCAAGGGCCTGGGTTCGATCCTTGGTAACCACATACAATACTGGGCATGGAGACTCACGCCAGCAGCAATCAGTACCACATACCACTGTGCCATGTGTGGTGGCTCACACCTGTAATCCCAGCACTCAGAAGGCAGAGGCAGGAGGATTGCTCTGATGTGAGTTTAGGCTAAGCTCAGGGCCAGCCTGAACTACAAAAGTGAAACCCTGTCTCAAAAAAAAAAAAAAAAAAAAAAAAAAAAAGTCCATTTGGTATGTTCTACATTTTTATATGTTCATTACTATTAAATGAAATTTTTAGAAAGCCATTGATTTGGACTGAGTTCCTACCCTGGGCTCAGTAGACCAAACCAAAATGGTATTGCAAAACTGAAACTAAATTATTTCCAAGAAAGAGAGAGAGAGTGAGAGAGAGAGAGAGAAAATTCCTAAACTTTTTGCTTGTAGTTGGTATAATAAGGTAGTCACATCTGCTTTAACATTTACAGGAAAGTAACTTTGAAATAAACAGTTCACTTCTTTTGTGTCTGCTTTCTTTTGGCTGTTTTTGTCTATAGAGTCAACTAACTTCCCTCAGCTTATTGCAGCACTCACTGTTTTGGGGAATGAGGTATTTCCTGATTCTAGAATGATTAAAAGCCAATTAAGATCTTTAAAGTAAACTTGTAATTTTGTCTTTTAACAGTATGGAGAATGATTTACAAGAAGTCCAGAAAAGCATGATGATGACTCTCAGGACCCTAGAGGAACGGAGGAGGTCAACACTGCTGACCCATCTGAGATCATCTGAGCCCCATGCACTGTAAGTAAATTTCTTTTGGATTAGACTCTATTCTTTTTCTTTCATTGTACTCTACTCCCCCCACCCATCTTCTAACCTCTGAATCAGGTTTAGTTTTTGCTGTAGGCAAGTCAATAATCTTGAAGTAGCTTCCAAGGGTTAGATTGTACTGGAAGAGTATGTATGACTATGACTTTTGGTGTTTTGCAATGAATGATAAGTGATAATAGAAATGGAAGTGGAGATAGATATAAGACTGGATTCTGAAGAGAGGCTTCAGATGTCTGGCTGGGTGAGATAGTAAACGGCAATTACTGCAGAAAGTATGAGCTTCAACCTTTGGAAACCCACAGGGAGTTTTTGTTCTATTTTCTTTTCTGGTTTGCTTACGTAAGAGAAGTTCATTGACTGAGTTAGTCAAAGGGGTTTATCTCAAAGACAAAATGACAATTTGACTACGGACACTGAAGAGTTAGTTATTTGCTCTGAAATGACAAATAAGATTCCCAAAAGAGGATAACCTGGCCAAAGGTTAGTTGATATTAATTTAACCACCAGCTTCTAGAAAATGTGAGTACAACAAGGGGCACCTGTGAAATACATTGCATGACCTCACCTGTAAAAGCATTGCGTGACCCAGCTCTCTGGTGTTTTCCTCTTAGTCTTTTATTGTAACTATGGTAATGGCCATCCACTGTGTCTCATGCCACCATATTTTAGATTAGCTCTACTTTGCAAATTGCCACCTGTAAAATTGTCCTTTGTTTTTCTCCTTTGCCTCCATGTTGTAAAAATCTAAAGAAAACCACCTCTGAGTGGCAGAGATATCAACGTTGGAATCAACTACAGTACTGCAGGAAAATCAGCTGTCCCATAACCCCTTTATCAGGTACTAGGCTCCAGGAGCTGTGAATACTTATATGGCAATATCTTACTAATGGTGATTTAGAATTACATTAGGCTATGTGAAATCTTCTACATAAACAATATACTTTAAGAAGTATGCTTAAAAATGATCAGTCAAATTAAGAAGCTCCTAAAATGATTTTTAAAGACTTTTATGGCTTTGTTAAAAAGACTTTACAAAACATGGTAAAAATGTAAGAAATAATGATCAGAAGGTTGAATGTGCCAACTTTTCTACTTAGTTACAATCTCACTCCACTGGTGAAATGACAGTTGGATAAAGTGGTTTGGGCCCTCAGGGCAGGGAGATCTTATTCAGCAATCCACACTGAGTCTGGGGGTAGAATAGAATATGATTTCATTGACATATTCACCCATATGCTTCATCCTGATCTCAAGATGAAGAGATTTCCCTAAGAAATAAAAACTAAGATGAATAGACTGGCTCTCAGAGTAGAAAGTTCACAGAGACTCATAGAAAAGATAATGACAAGTACAAGTGTTTGATAACTGTAGTCATCCCATTAGTCTGGTTAAGAAATTCCAGAATTCTAATGCAGAAACTGATGAGTTCACAAAATTGCTAACCAAGATCAAATAGAGTAAGAATTAATTACATGATACTAAATCTACTGGTAAGAAATTATATCTATGTGTAGATTTAGATCTAGATCTAGATATTTTTCAGTTTTTTGAGACAAGGTCTCACTTTGTAGTTCAGACTTGTCCTGAACTCAACCTTGAACTCAGCAATCCTCTTGACTCACCCTCTTGAATGTTGGGATTACAGCCGTGGGCCACCACACCCGGCATGGCACCAGGGTATGAGGTGCTGATTGCTGGTAGGTGTGAGTGACCATACCCAGCACTGTTGTATGTGGTTACCAGGGTCAAACCCAGGCCCTTACACGTGCAAGGCAGAGGTTGGAACCACTGAGCTAAATCCTTGGCTCAGAAATAATATACTTTTGTGTTTTAAAAAAATAAACCATCAGTTTTTAAATTGGTTTTTGTTCCCCTCTATATTTAAGGAAATCTTCTATTATTTTAAGCTTGTAACTTAGAGCACTGCGGTAAAATATACTTTTGTGAGTAAAAAGTGAGCCATATACTCTTTTTGCCTAATTGCTTCAGAAATATGAAACTTTTCATGAGTAGTATTGTGTATGGCAAATATAGTTATTTATATAAACTCAGGAAGAAATTCCTCTCTTTGTAACAGGACATAATTGGAAATATTGTTTTTACTAAGACCTTGACTGAAACGTCATATCTGAGAATTCAGAGGATGAATCTATTGGTACTATGGGTAGAATCTGAAATCTCCCTTGCTTTGATTTCCTAATGTCAAGAAGTTTTAAAACTTCAATCTGAGATTCCTTATAAAAGTTTCAGCAAAATAAACTTTAGATCACTAAAGTGTTTGATCACTGTTCTTGCTGCACTTATGAGACTAAGTTTATCCTGCCAAAAGTTAATTTTTGCTAGAAATGAGAGTGATTACGGAAATAGAACCAGTTTTTCTTGGGAAAAAATATAGACCTCTGTTATTAGATAGAAACCCTATTTAGTGTTTTCAAGTTATTATTACCATGGACTAGCTTCAGTTTTGAATTCTAGTGTTTTCATTATTTAGCTTAACCGTCTCTGCTCTGCTCATTACAACACTCACTGCATTTTAAAGCATAGTGTTGCCTGATTTTTAAAATTGTAGAAACCAAATTGTGAGCTTTACATTTTTGTAATTTGAATTTTGTCTTTTTATATTATCCACATCATCTATAAAGCGTATGTGCTGCTGAGTGTGGTGGTGCATGCCTGTAATCCCAGAACTCGGGAGGCTGAGGCAGGAAAACCACCAGCAGGTCAGGGCCAACCTCGGCTACACAGTGAGGCCTTGCCTTTAAAACAAAGACAACAACAAAGCAGTCTTTATCTGTATCTGTAGTATGCAGGAGGGGATTCACCCTTTCCTCTGTTTACTTCTCTTTACTCCACCGTGCCATCAGCATTCAAAAAACACTTATTTAAACAACATAATATTGCATAGTTTCTTTATATAAGAAACTCAGTACAAATATATTGAAGAGAAAAGCAAAAGATTTGTAGTAGTAAACAAAGCAGAATAAGAGACCTCATTGCAAATTGGACAGGATCTAAGAGATGGAGGGGAAGGGAGGGAAAGAGAAGGAGAAGTAAAAGGAATTAGTGAGCATAGTCGTTGTGGGTTGCACAGATGTACTCACAAAATTCAAAATTTAAAAAATGAGCTTAACTATGTGTTTACATACGAGGAGATGTTCTCAGAGAGGTCCCGGGCTTTGTTTTTGGCCGTCCAGGGGGAGAAGACGGGACCCTGTCTCGGACTCCACTTCCCTCTCCCCGTCCGCACTGTCCTCGCTGCACCATGCTGCTTCTGAACTTCCTGCACGTCCCTACAGATCTGTTTCCACAATAGATCTCGTTATTAACTCCGTTTTCCACAATTCAGGAAACCCCACCCTACCTTTATTTTTTCAATTATTTCTCCATCTTCAGGCACAGCAGGATCTATAGCAATAATGATGTCTTCGTAGCCATTGTCATTCAGCCGCACTAGGGAAGCGTCTGAGCTGTGAAGCAGGTACAGGAGGCAGAGGGAAGCCAGGGCTCTGGATAACCCATTGCTCCTCTCTACTCTCCTCCGTTTCGATCGTGGTTTGTTAAGACTTTTTTTTTCATCTTTTCTTGGCTTTTTCTCACACTCACAGATATCTTATCAGCATGAGATGATTATGGGATATTGATCGTGTAAAGGTCAACCTGACACATGTTGGAAACCACATGGTTTCAGTTAACACAATCTTTTTATTGTACCTGATTATAAAGGTGATGAAGAGACATGATATAAATCAGAACTTTTTATAAAACATATTCCATTTGTTATGGAACATTATTTATATTTTTCTTTTTTAGTTGGTTTTTAGTTAAACCTCACAAAATACTGTACTATATTTTACTGTAATGCATTTGGAAATCCATTGTTTTCCAGTAAGGAATTATATCTTTTTTTTTTTTTTTTTTTTTTTTTTTTTTTTTTTTTTTTAGGTTTTTTGAGACAGGGTCTCTCTTTTGTGGTTCAGGCTGGCCCTGAGCTCAGCCTCAAACTCACATCACAATCCTCCTGCCTCTGCCTCCCGAGTGCTGGGATTACAGGCGTGAGCCACCACGCCCGGCACTGTGGTATGTGGTACTGGTTGCTGCTGGGTGTGGGGTCTCCACACCCAGTATTGTTGTGTGGTTACCGGGGAATCGAACCCGGGCCCTTGCGCTTGTAAGACAGGCGCCGGAACCACTGAGCTAACTCCCCGGCCCAGGAATTATATCTTAATACTAGAGTTTTAAACATGGAATATATCAATGTATTAATAAAAGTATGCAACCGAGGCCAGATGTAGTACAGTCCTGTAACCCCAGCACTCTGGTTGTCTGAGGCTGGAGGAGCTCAATTTCCAGCTCAACTTTGGTAACCTAGCAACTAGATGAGACCCTACCTCAAGACCCAAAAAGATAAAATTAGATGGGTTGTTGGTGATGTAGCTTCGTGTGAAGTTTCTGGGACCAATCCCCAGGAAGGGGAAAAAAAAGCGATCGGAAGTTTGAATATACTGAACTAGTTGTTATCCAGTGACCGTAGCCATTATTTTTTGTCTTTTGCTCTGTGCATACCAGCAGCATCCCTTTATACTAACCAGGTTTTTCTTGCTTTCTATGTCATAACTTCCATGAGGACCAGCAACATGCTTCTTAGTTATCACAGAACCAGCTGCCCCAATTATGCTCAAAAGAAAATTTACAGAATAAAAAATTGTAATATGATAGACAATAGAAATAATATTTTTAGGTAGTACTACATTCTTTATAAGTAGGGAGAGTATCCTGTAAAGGTTAGGGAGAACTAATATTTTTTGAGCTTATAGTCTATGTCACATAGACTAATAACTATGTCACATAGACTAATAACTACAGTTTCTTAATTTTCATAATCATTCTATGAAGTATGCATTATCATTTACTTTATGTACCTATTGAACATATTGTTCAAGTTTGTAGATGGAGAAGGTAGGAGGAGATGAGATACTCTAGTATTTAAAATCTAGAGCAAAGATTAAAAACAGGTAATGTAAGCAAGTTGGGGAAAGGAGAGAATGGAAAGAAAAAAATAGGAGAAAGAAGGAAAAGGGGAAACAAAGCTTTTGTGAATACAGAGAAGTAGAGGAAAGGAGAATAGATTTAAAAACAAAACAAAACAAAACAAACCTCTCAATAGGATGAGTTCCCATTTGTCTCTTTCTTCTACCAGTCCTCATGCTATAGAGGATTTGTTCATGAAATCTTTCCCTAGAGCATTGTCTTCAAGAGTTTTACCTAACCTGTTTTGTAGCAGGTTTAATGTGTCTGTTTTAATATTTAGGTCCCTAATCCACTTTCATTTTATTTTAGTACATGGTGAAAGAGATAGCTCTAGCTTTAGACTTTGGCAGGTTAAAGTCCAGTTTTTCCCACACCATTGTTAAAGAGGCTATCTTTCTTCCATTAAAAGGTATTTGGCTCTTTTGTCAAAGATGAGATATCTTAGTGTGTCTGGTGTTATTTCTGGGTCTTCTAATCTATTCCACTGGTTCCATTTGATCCTACTATTCCTCTGCTAGGTATATATACAAAAGAATTAAAAGATTCATATCACATCGACATATGTGCACTCATGTGTGTAACAGCTCAGTTTATGATAGCTGAATCTTGGAAACAACCAAAATGCCCATCAACTGAAGACTGGATAAAAAAGTTGTGGTTCTTCTATGGAATGGAGTATTACTCTGCCATAAAAAATGGTAAGATTGAATCATTTGTACTTAAGTGGATATACCTTGAGGACATCCTCATAAGTGAAATGAATAGGTCACAGATGTGTAAATATGGTATCTTTTCTCTGGTATGAGAAAATGAAGATGTAAATGAGTTCTAGAATGTATGTTATATGTTGTGAAACAGAAAATATTCAAAGTGAAATGAGATGAAGTGGTAAATAATGAGGGGAAAAATAATGAGATTATAACAAAAAAGAAAAGAAACAAAGCTTATGTATATAGGGAGTGGTGGTGGTAGGGTAGGTAGGGGTATGGGAAAAAATGAGAATTAAGTTGTGTACCAATTCTCATTGTTGAGTGCAATCATGATGTGTATATGGAATGTACCAATGAAGATTTCAATTAAGAAAAAAAAGAACTAAGATATATTAGGTATGGGTGCAAATTCCCAATGATGAATGTGATCATCATGTGTACTCAAAATGTAGCAATAAATTTAATGAGAAAAGGAAACATCTATCATTTCTGTTGCATTCTGTTAAGTAAATCACATCAGTCAGCCTGTCAGACCTAGTAAGAGTGAAATTGTACACAGACCCAACTAAAGTGAGGTTTTGCATCTTTGTAAACCATTTTAGATACTTCTGGTGAAGTAATTGGTCTGTGTCACTTTTGTGTTGCTCTGAATGGTGGTCTTCTGAGTGCTGTTTTGTGGGAGTGTAAATGCTCATTAAGCATCATTTTTGGTTTCCACATTTACAGTAGCTCCAATAATCCAGCTATTGCTCTGGTGCATCTCAGACTGGCTTTGCTTTAACTGCGGTGGTGTGGATGGATGGGAAGGACAGGAAGGATTCAAGGAATGTCTACCTATTATATTGTATCTCTGTGGCCAGTGCAAAATTTCAGGCTTTTATTATTCTTTTGGTAAAAGGCCAGGGGTCTAAGACTTACTTCTTTCTCACATTTCCTCCATATATGCGAGCACAGCTCCAGCCACTCACCCTGGCTGAATGAGTGGCTCCTCCAGAAGAACCTACAGCACCCAGAGACCTTTTGTCCCAGCAGCACAGTCCCCAGATGCCCTCCCTAGTGCACACAGTCCATTCTCTTCTGAATGCTGGGGGAGTAAGGCAAACCTGCCTTACAATCAGGAGTCTCTCATACATTTCCTTTTCCCTTGACCTTTTATCACTTCTAATGTAAACTTCAAGCCTTTCCTGTCAGCTATGCTAATCAGACCAAATTCCTTATGCCTGGGTCACAAAAGCTATGCTGGTAGATTGTTAAAAGCGATGCCTAAGGCCAGGGATTTAGCTCAGTGGTTCCCATGCCTGCCTTGCAAGTGCAAAGGTTCAGGTTCAATCCCCAATAACCACATACAACAATGTCAGGCATGGAGACTCGCGCGCAGCAGCAATCAGTACCACATACCACAGTGCCGGGTGTGGTGGCTCATGC
>PVIR01014538.1:0-40026 GCA_004026965.1 Petromus typicus | reverse complement strand
AAAAAAAAAAAAAAAAAAAAAAAAAAAAAAAAAAAAAGTCAGGTAAGAGGGCACTTTGATACTATTGCTTCAGGAAATTTTAAAATTACTCTGATTAGTGCTGAAACATGCCTTCACCATCCCTCATTCCACACATTAGGTTCCCAGAATTTATTTTTTTAAATGAATATTTGTATCTTTTTGCCCAGTTCTCTTCAGTTTCTCCAGCCCTGATCCCCGGGAACTAATATTCCAGATTCTGTTTTAGTGAGCTCAATGTGTTTAGATCTCAAATACAGATAAAATTCTGAAGCATTTATTTTGAATGCTTCACTTATTTCACTTAGTATAAAATCCTCTAGGGTAGTCTCTATTGTCACAACTAGTAAGATTTCCAGTGTTCATTGAATGAGTAATATTCTGTTTGGTGTATTTATTTCTCTGAGTGTTTACTACATTTTTCCCATACACTTTTTAAAAGACACTTTACTTGATTCCATTTCTTAGCTCATGTGAATAACTGTCTGATAGAGAAGTGATCGCAGTATCTATAATACCTGTCTCTGTTCTCTTTCTCAATGCCTCAATAGAGACTCATTGGAAGACTGTAGCAAAGAGAGGGTTATTGTAATGACTGGTGTCCAGGCATTGGAATAAAACAATGTGAGAAAGAGAAGAGGGAGGAACGTAGGTTGCCAGAATCCTGAAGGATCTGAAGCAGAACTAAAGGAAAGCCCGCAGGCAATCAAGCAGAATCTCTAACAAAGGAAGAGGTGATAGGCAGCACCTTTACCTGAGCTCTGTAGAGGAAGGGTGGCTTGAACCTGCAGATGAACTGTGACTATTGTTGATCCCAGAGATCTCCATGGAGCAACGTGCCTGTGGAGTGGAGTGGTGGAGACAGAGAAAACTGCAGTGGTTGGTTAGTAGTTGGGCATTCGACATCCTGCCAGGAGAAAGCGGTCAGCCAGTAGCCATCTAAGAGAGGGGCCAACTGAGCTCAGAACTCAGAAAAACTAGAGACTGACTCCACCAGGTGGCTTCCAGTTTCAGCATTTGAATTCAAAAGAGCAGGAGATGAGGGAGCTCAGTTTGAGCCAGTGGAGTGGGCAAGGACTAATGGAGGCTCCACAGGCCAGTTCCAGTCTCACCACCATAAGCCAGCCTAAACTGTAGTGGAATTAAAGGTGCAGACATGCCAGAACTACTCATGATACCATCATAGAGCTATGACCGGCCTGCTGGGATTATTCAACTCAGATCTGTATACTGCCCATGTTGTCTACCAAAGACAGCCAGGATATGTTTTGTAATGGATTTTTTTCTTTGTTCTTATTTCTGTTTTTGTTTTGATTTTTCCTGATCTTATTTTTATAGGAGTGTGAACATGGTTTCTAGTTTTCGTTATGTTATGTTCTTGTTTCTATTCTTTTCCTCCTCTAATGTCTTTCACTAGTTTCCCTAAGTTTGTATGACATTCCCTTGGCATCTGTCCTTGTTTCTAATCTTTTTCTGTTTTATTTATCTATTTCTTCCATGTAACTGCTTTTCAATTTTCTAATTGGTGGATTTGCTATATTGAAAGTTTATTTACTGAAAATATTTTTTCTGGCTTGTTTTACATTTCTTACATGAGCAAAAATCTAGTTTATATAGTTAAAGGTGGCAAATTAATATTTATTATAGTTTATGATTTTCTAGGCTGTAGTTGATGCTATATTTATTTCAGATTCAACTAATTAGCCAAAGTGACATAATCCAGTTGTTATTTTTTGTATATGAAAACAGACTGCCTATGATAGTCAAAATGTACTTTTTTCCCCAGTAAGTATTTTCCTCAACCATTTTGTCATAGTAATGAAAAATTATTCCATCCAGATGAAAGGAACTAAAATATCCTGAAAGCTTACTTTTTAAATGATGCAATTTCTTAGTTTTGGATACAGCTAGTTGTCTACTGAAGATATTTCATCATTCACTGATGGAACTTGAAATTTATGTATTGAGGTAAACATTTATGGACTGAATAGTTTTCTTTTTTAGTGCTGGATAATGAACTAAAGTCTATGTACATCAGCCCACTCTCTACCGTGGTACTATGATCCTAGCAATAAAGAGGGTGGTTTATGATGTCATTTTGTCTTAGTTTTGGACTGCACAGTTCTTTAAAACATCATATGAAGTATGTATAATTGATGTTCCACAAGGTATCATTTTTCATCATAAAGGAACATCTGTATACTTATAACACACAACTCATAGCTGTTAAGTCTTAAAAGTGTCTTATGTGTCTATCAACAGATGAATGCAAAAAGAAAATGAAGACTTTATACATGATAGAGTGCTATATAAAGAATAAACTTAACTCATTTGTTGGAAAGTATGTACACCCTGAGACGATAATGGGAATTGAAATAAAATCAGTCACGGGAGCTTAAATGTTGTTTGATTTCTCTTATATGAGAATGCTAAAATACAAATAAACAGCAAAATGGAGGATAGTTAATAAGAAACATAGAAATAGATCTTTGGTAAATGGGAAGGGGAACAAATTATGGGAAAAGTGTAAGAAGAAGGGAAGGGGATGACAAAAGAACTAATGTGATTGGTTCCTTATAAGAGAAGCAATCATTCAAAAACTGAAACCTTTTCCATTAAGATCAGGTACAGGACAAGGATGTCCACTTTCACCACTCCTGTTCAATATTGTGCTTGAAAAATTATCCACAACAATTAGGCAAGAGAAAGAGATAAAAGGAATAAAGATAGGAAATGAAGAAGTTAAACTGTCATTATTTGCTGATGACATGATACTCTATATAGAGGATCCTAAATACTCAAACAAGAGACTGCTAGACCTAATCGCCAAATTTAGTAGTGTAGCTGGATACAAGGTTAATGCTCAAAAATCATTAGCCTTCATATACACAAACAACATATTCACTAAGAAAGAAACTGGGGAATCAATTCCCTTCATAGTATCATCTAAAAAATTTAAATATCTCTGAATCAATCTAACAAAGCAGGTGAAAGACCTCTACTCTGAAAATTACAGCACTCTGAAAAAGGAGATAGACGAAGATATCGGAAAATGGAAAGACATCCCTTGTTCCTGACTTGGAAGAATCAATATCATCAAAATGGCTATAATTCCACAACTATTATACAGATTCAGCACAATCCCAATAGAACTCCCAATGGCATATTTCATCAATCTAGAGAAAATAATTTAGAAATTCATCGGAATCACAAAAGACCAAGAAAAAAGTAATTCTAAACAATAAGGACATGATGGGGGGTATTACAATACCCAACTTGAAACTGTACTACAAAGCCACTGTGATAAAAACCACATGATACTAGCAAAGCAACAGACTTGAGACCAGTGAAGTAGATTAGAAGATCTAGAAACAACTCCAGACAATAAGTTATCTCATTTTTTACAAAGAAGCCAAATATCCTCAGTGCAGAAAGGATAGCCTGTATAACAAACAGTGCTGAAAAAACTGGACTATAACCTGCCAAAGTCTAAAGGTAGACCTAGCTCTTTCACAGTGCAATAAAACATTATCAAAGTGGATTAGGGACCTAAATGTTAAAACAGACACACTAAACCTGCTACAAAACAGGTTAGGTAAAACTATTGAAGACATTAGTTCAGGGAAAGATTTCATGAACAACTCCTCTGTAGCATGAGAACTGGTAGAAGAAATTGATGAATGGGATCACATTCTACTGAGAGGTTTCTGCACAGCAAAAGAAATCACCAAGAAAGTGAAAAGGCAACCAACAATATGGGAAAGAATCTTTACCAACTGTTACTCAGACAAAAGGTTACTATCTAGAATATATAAATGGCTTAAAAAAATCAATCAACCCAAATTTAAAGACCCAGTTCAAAAATGGGCATCTGAAATGAACAGACAGTTTTCAGAGGAAGAAATAAAAGCAGCTAAGAAGCATATGAAGAAATGTTCAACATCACTAGTCATTTGAGAGATGCAAAGGTAAATAGTATTAATATTTCATCTCACTCCATAAAGAATGACTGCTGTTTCAGAATTATCCAGCAACAAATGTTGGCAAGGCTGCAGAGAAAAAGGAACCCTTCTCCACTGTTGGTGGAAATATAGACTTGTAAAACCTCTGTGGAGATCAGTGTGGAGACTCCTCAAAAAGCTAGGATTGGAGGTCCCATTTGACCTGGCCATCACTCTTCTAAGTATATACACAAAAGAATTAAAAGATTCATATCACAATTACATATGTGCACCTATGTTTGTAGCAGCTCATTTTATGGTTGCTAAACCTTGGAAATAACCAAAATGTCTATCAACTGAAGACTGGATTAAAGAAGCTGTGGTTCTTCTACAGAATGGAGTATTACTCTGCCATAAAAAATGCTAAGTTTGAATCATTTATACTTAAATGGATGTATTTTGAGGACATTTTCATAAGTGAAATAAATAGGTCACAGATGTATAAATATTGAATCTTTTCTAAGGTATGAAAAAATAAAAATGTAAATGAGTTCTAGAATGTATGTTGTATATTGTGAAATAGAAAACACTCAAAGCGAAATAGGGTGAATGGCAAAAATAATGAGATCATAACAAAAAAGAAAGGAAATAACGTGGGGGTGGTAGGGTGGGTAAGGCTATGGGAAGAAATGAGAATTAAGTTGTGTCATGTACTCGTACAAACTCTCATTGTTGAGTGCAATCATGATATGTATATGCAATGTACCAATAAAAATATCAATTCAAAAGAAAAATAATCATGTGTTGAAAATATATACTAATATGTATTATAAAAATGACATTAATTTTTATAGCTTGTTGTAATTTTTGTTTCTTCAAACAAAGTAATTGTTGTGCTTTTAAATTTTTATTATTACATGCTTATAGTACATAATGACAATGGTCACCTAGAGGGAAGTGGTATAAGTACCTAACACATATCATATTTTTTGTTTCTTCTCCACCTTTTCTCATCAAATTTTTTATTCAACATCAGATTCATTTATTTATTTTATGTCTTTATTAAGGTAATTATAATCAATATAAAATAACAGCCAGACCAACAGATGATAAAACATAAGAATCATACAAGATAATTATACTAAATAAAGTTACATTTTCCACCATATTGTTCTTGCTGTATTTAAATAATAGTTTACACTTTTTTCCATTGTTCGCCTTTTATTTTGCACTTATTTTATATGTTGGACTTCTCATATAACAGAAACCACATGATATCCATGCTCATGTATTGATTTACTTCATTTGACTTTATGGTCTCATGGTGCAAATTATCCACTTTATGTTCTTGTGGCTACATGTTATAAGTTAAGTCTTAATATATTTTTAAAGGTCTCAGAAAAAGAAACTTTTTGGAATCTGAAATATCAAGTAATAGTTTGTTGTGTATAACAGTAATGGTGGTGTAGATTGAGTTCCTACTGTTTTTAATGATTATACTCAGTATTTTGCATGGATGTAGGTCTTTCATTAAAAGCTAACTGCAATCTTTCAAATAGTACTATTCTTTTTTTAATTTTTAAAAACTGTTTTGAGACAGAGTTTTGCTTTGTAGTTCAGGCTGGCCCTGAGCTCAGCCTCCAACTCACATCACAGCAATCCTCCTGCCTCTGCCTCCCAAGTGCTGGGATTACAGACATAAGCCACCATGCCCCGCACTGTGGTACATGGTACTGACTTCTGCTGGGTGTGATTCTCCATGCTCAGTATTATATGTGGTTAACCTGGGATCAAACCCAGGCCCTTGCGCTTCAATTCAGGCACTGGAACCACTGAGTTAAATCCCCATCCCCTCAAATAGTACTATTCTTTTTTTTTTTTAATCTTTATTGGTACATTACACATACACATCATGATTGCACTCCATAATGGGGATTTGTACCAGTACAAGACAGAACTTAATTTTCATTTTTCCCATAGCCCTACCACCCGACCGCCCCCCCATATACATAAAATTTGTTTCCTTACTTTTTTGTTACAGTCTCATCAATTTCTCCCCCTTCTCCCTATTTTGCATTGAGCATTTTCTATTTCACAATATATAACATACAATTCTAGAACTCATTTACATCTTTATTTTCTCATACCAGAGAAAAGATGTGATATGTACCTATCTGTGTCCTATTTATTTCACTTATGGGGATATCCTCAAGGTATGTCCATTTAAGTATAAATGATTCTTCTTAACCCAATTTTATGCTTATATTTTGAGTATGTTCTATGCCTACAAAGCACTTTCTTGTATACTTACTCAAATAGAATTCTATTATTAATGTAAAAATATGATGGATAAGAAAGTTCTACATAAGTTGTCAAGAGACAGAAATAGCCTCCTAAAATCTTTAATTAATAGAACTCATAAAATGTGACAAGCATCTTGTCTGGAAAACAAACAACATATTTACTTTCTCTAGTTAAAGAAAAAGAAAATTAGTGTTTCCCCTTCAAGTAGAAAATATCATAAGCACACTTGTAAAAACTAATAAATTATAAAGTTCCACTCTGAGTGATATAAAGTATTTACATTGTGGTACAATGGAATTATATGTTAAAATTAAAGAACTGAACAAAAAAAATACATGATCCTAAAGATTGGGAAAAATAATATAACTTTAGTTTATAAGGTATATTTACTTTTATTCAAGGAAGAGCCTAACATAACAAAGTCAAATCTTTAGAAAAATTAATTTCAAAAAATAAAGTATAATTTCTTAGGCATAAACGAATGGATTGTTTGAACTGAGTTTGTTGGCTACCATGATAATGGTGAAGAAATATAGGGAAACTTGAAAGGTCAATATGATAACAGAGAAGACAGACAAAAATAGAGAGACAAACTTTTTGTTAGAATATTAGACAGAAGTTCTTTCGCAAGTTAACTCTTTCACTGTGTACCAAGCTAAAATCAGAGTGGATAAGAGACCTAAATATTAAAACAGACACTCTAAACCTACTGCAAAACAGGTTAGGTAAAACTCTCGAAGACATTGGCTTAGGGAAAGACTTCTTGAACAAAACTTCTATAGCACAGTAATTGGCTGAGGAAATCAACAAATGGAACCTCATTCTTTTAAAAAGCTTCTGCACAGCAAAGGAAACCACCAACAGTGCAAAAAGGTAACCAACAATGTGGGAAAAAAATCTTTACCAGCTGTTCCTCAGATAAAGGGCTACTATCTAGAATATATAAAGAGCTCAAAAAAATCACCCCATCCAACTTTAATGACTCAATTCAAAAATGGGCATTTGAAATGAACAGATATTTTTCAGAGGAAGAAGTAAGAGCAGCTAAGAAGCATATGAAGAAATGCTCAACATCATTAGTCATTCGAGAGATGCAGATGAAAACAACATTGAGATTTCATCTCACTCCACATAGAATGGCTGCCATTTCAGAATCAGCCAATGGCAAATATTGGCAAGGCTGCGGAGAAGAAGGAGCCCTTCTCCACTGTTGGTGGGACTGTAGATTCGTACAACCCCTGTGGAGATCAGTTTGGAGATTCCTCAAAAACCTAGGATTGGAGGTCCCATTTGACCCGGCCATTGCCCTGCTAGATATATACACACAAGAATTAAAAGACTCATATCACAGTGACATATGTGCACTCATGTTTATAGTAGCCCAATTTGTGATTGCTGCATCTTGGAAACAACCCAAGTGTCCATCAACTGGAGACTGGATAAAAAAGCTGTGGTTCTTCTACAGAACGGAGTATTACTCTGCCATAAAAAATAATAAGTTTGAATCATTTCTACTTAAATGGACATACCTTGAGGATAGTTTAGACATATTGTTTAAAGACAATCCACTGAACGTATGGTTCTTTTATAGAATGAAGTATTACTCTGCCATAAAGAATGACAAGTTTGAGTCATTCATACTCTAATGAACATACCCTAAGAACATACTCACAAGTGAAATAAATAGGCCACAAATGTATAAATACCATATCTTTTCTCTGATATGAGAAACTGAAAATGTAAATGAGTTCTGGAATGCATGATGTAGATTACAAAATAGAAATTATTCAAAGGGAAATGGCTTAGGGGAAAATAATTAGGGGAAAGAAAAAATTGTGATGGTAATAAAAAAGGAAACACAATTTATGTATATAGGAGGTGAGGATTGTACAGTGCATAGAACAATGGGAAAAAATGAGAATCAAGTCATGTCATACACTGGTACAAATTGGCGATTTACCTCGGTGACATAATAAAAGCTAATGCACATTTAGGTGCCTACAGTTTCATTGTTATGTTAAATATTTTCTATTTATGATTTACCATGATTTACTCTTTATTAGTTTGTACCATGTTATACACTGGTAAAAATTACTCAATGTTGAGTGTGATTATGATATGTATATAAAATGTACCTATTTCACAATAAAATATAAAAAAGATAATCCACTGAAAAATGGATAAAATAAATATTCCAAACAGTTTAAATTATCATTGAATTTTTAAATTTTCAAATATACTTTTTCAAAACACTGAATATACAATCAAAGATGCATAAAACTATCTACAAACTCTAAAAATACCCTAACTTGCAGTTACTCTAAGCTTGTATCATTCTACTGTTAGTGGAAAACAATCTCCTGGATAACTTCAGTGACTGAAAAATAGAGCACTTGCAATTTCCAGACTTTTATTAATATTTAAATTATCCTAAATTAAACTCCTTGGCTTTATCTTTTCCTTTTATTCCTTCCAAAATCATAACATATGGCAATATTTTCAAATAAGCAGTCACACATACCTAGGAACTAATGGCAGATCACCATATGCTTTGAGTGGAAGATGGGACTTTAAATATATCTACTATATGTGACATTTGAAGTACAACCGGAAGAAAAAAATTGCAATGGTTTATTGACTTCCTTTGGGTCAGGAGCTACAAGAAATTTTATGATCATTGGTTGAATCCTTCTTATACACTTTTGTCCCTTCTAACTTTTCTTTTCTTTCTTTCTTTCTTTCTTTCTTTCTTTCTTTCTTTCTTTCTTTCTTTCTTTCTTTCTTTCTCTCTTTCTTTCTTTCTTTCTTTCTCTCTTTCTTTCTTTCTTTCTCTCTTTCTTCCTTTCTTTCTTTCTTTTCAGACAAGGTCTCGCTTTTGTGGTTCAGGCTGGCCCTGAGTTCAGCCTCAAACTCACATCACAGCAATCCTCCTGCCTCTGCCTCCTGAGTGCTGGGATTACAGGCATGAGCCACCATGCTCAGCACAGTGATATGTGTGGTATGTGGTACTGGTTGCTGCTGGATGAGTCTCCAGGCCCAGTATTGTATGTGGTTAACTGGGGATCCAACCCGGGTCCTTGCGCTTGCAGGACAGGCTCCGGAACCACTGAAGTAAATCCCCAGCCATGACTTTTATGTTCTTCAAAACATAAATTCCCCTAAAGAGACTTTAAGTAATAAAAGTATTAGATAATCTGCTGAAAAGTGTCAGAGTAACAAGAACTTTCAGGCACATAGTGCACGTACACAGAAACCTACTGCTGTGGGGAATAAGGAAGATAGTGGTGAATAAAAGACAAATATAAACTTAGTACATTAAAAAAAGATTTTCAAAACTTCCTCTTTCCCACTTTTCTTTCTTCCATTATTTTGTTGTTATTAGTATGTATATTTTGTAAGAAAATTGGAGAACTATCATGATAAAAATAGTCCACGCCTCCATAAAACTCTTTAGCTGTACAGAGTGGAGAGAAAAGTTATTAAATAATCACTCTAATGAAAACATGATAAAAATCTGGGTAAATATTTTTAAGAAATCATACAATCATAAGAGTCTGTGATAGTGGCTTGTTATTTAGAATGGAGAAGATTAAGTATAGAGAGATTGCAAAGACTGTAAACTCCATTTGTGGTATTATATTTATTAAAATTTATTGTAAATCATAAATAGAAAATATTTAACATAATAATGAAACTGTAGGCACCTAAATGTGTATTAGCTTTTATTATTCTCCCTACTTTCATGTACTAGAAACATTACACTAGTTTTTTTTATAAAAATAAATATGTGTATCTAGGCAAGTACATGAAGAAAACTTAGGTATAAAAGCCCAGCAGTCATTTTCAATTTCTAGCACATAAATTTGCATAACTTCTTGGAATCGTTTTAGAAATTTCTGATTAATTTCAGCATGGCTTCAGTTCAATTCAATCATTTGATAATTTTTTCAAAAAGTATATTTAATACACTTGACTGAGCAGTAAAACAAAGCGACGAAAGGAGGAAAACCATGTGAATTAAGATAATTAGAGTGACCTAACCAACTTGATTCTCCACTGTCGCTTTATTTGATGCCTGTTCTCCCAACACAATCATTGTTCCTTATCACTCTTAGGGTGCCCAGTTAGAAAAAAAAAATTCCTGTGATTACACTGGTTACGGATTGCAAAAAAAATTAATGTGAAGTTTTACAGTGACTTTTACAATGCACCATATCATATTTGATCTGATCCTTCAAAACAGGGAATAATGGACTATTTGTCATCTTGTGACATTTTAGCAGCTTTCCAGGACACTGAACATGCAATTGTTCCCAATAAAAATGATTTAGTGTTTAGTTCAGTGGAACAAATATCTATTTAGCAGTCATTGCAAGCAAGGTATAATTCTAAAGCTTCAGAAAAACATTAATATAGTAAATAATGTATATAATTGAGGATATTAATACTTATTATAAGAAGGAACAAAGGGAAAAAATAAGAAACACAAGAAAGGATTCCAAGTAAATATTTTATGAACTCTCAGAGAAGAATGGAAAAGATTACCTACAACTGAGGCTTTAAGCATTACATGCAGCTTCCCTATTTATTTTGCTAATGAGAATGTCCTGAAGATACATCCATTGAGTATGAATGACTCAGTCTTATCATTTTTAATCACAGAATAATATTCCATTCAATAAAAGAACCACATTTTCTCTATCCAGTCTCTGGTTGATGGACATTTTGGTTGTTACCAAGATTTAGCAATCACAAACTGAGCTGCTATAAACATGGATGCACATATGTCACTGTGATATGATTCTGAATTCTAGTATGTACAGTTGATATTGTGAAATAGAAAACATTTAAAAGGAAAGAGGGTGTAGGTGTAAATAACAAGGAGAAAAACAATGTGATGGTAATTTAAAAAAGGAAACAAAGCTCATGCATATAGGGGGTGGAGGGTTGCAGGGTGTGTGGTAAAGGGGAAAAATGAGAATCAAGTCATGTCATATTCTGGTACAAACTCTCAATGTTGAATGTGATGATTATGTGTGTTTATAATGTACCAATAAACATTTGAATAAAAAATGAAAAATGTAATTACAAATGCTAGTAGGGCTGTAGAGAAAAATGAATCCTTCTCCACTGTTGGCAGGAGTGTAGACTGGCAACCAGCATGGAAATCAGTGGTGAGAATGAAGCTGTAAATGAGTTAAATGTCTAGTTGATATTGTGAAGTAGAAAATATTTAAAAGGAAAGAGTGTAAGGGTAAATAACGAGGGGGAAATGAATGTGGTAATAATAAAGAAAAAGAAAACAAAGTTTGTGTATATAGAGGGTGGAGGTTTTGGAACGGAGAGGAAAAGGGAAAAAATGAGAATCAAGTCATATCATATTCTGGTACAAACTCTCAATGTTGAATGCGATGATGATGTATAATAATGTGCCAATAAATATTTAAATTTAAAAAAGAATTACATACAAAGAAAATAAAATTTGAAACATGATTTGAAGTTTTGGTATAATTTTAATACCTTGGAGTGATAGAGTTACCAAAAATATCAAGTAGATTATTGTGCTTTCAAAATATTTCTAGATACTCATCAAACTGAACAGCCTATATGTTTTTAAATTACACTGTTTGAAAATTAAAATGATTTCCTTACAGATTAAGCATAATACATTACTATTTGAGCACAAAATCTATTCATGTATTGTTTTTTATTAAATAGTCTTCCATTCTCCACAGTTTTTCTTACAGTCAGTTTCATTTTCATTGTGATGACACTGACATCATCCTAGAATAAAATGTTGTCAAACAAGCAATCATTTAATTTTCAAGTATTGGTGGTATTGTACATGTGACTGTAAAACTATGGTGAGGAAAATTTACTTGTATGTTTTTGCAGTTTCTGTATCAGAGCTCCTCAAGTTATTTTAATTCACTGTGTTTTACAAACCCAAGCTGAAAATTAATTGAGAATCTTTAGTTGTTTAATTACAATAAATACCTATTGTACAAGCACATACATATAAGTTGCATTTTGTTCTCCAAGTTACAAAAGCATATTGATTTTTTGATGCACACTGATCTCATTTGGATAGACTGTTTTGCTGATATGGGAGGCAGAGTTAGCACTAGGCTGCTGCACAGAACTTTGTGACCATGTATACGGTCTATGTGGGAACCCTGCATAATGAAGCTAAGAAAAAATATCTCTAAAACAATATAATAGTGTTAAAAGTTTATGATCTTTTTGGTATGCTACCTGTCCTAGGCTGTCCTCTTTGAATCTGTGCTGGCCCTTACGTGATCTCAGTACAGACATACAATAGAATATATTTAAACTGAACAGTCGCATCCCATCAGTTGACATAATACAATCCATACCATCAAGACTATGAAATATAGTGCAAGAAATGACAAGCTTTGACAGTTACTGTTCTTTAATTTCACTAATTAGATCTGTGACTCATACACCATAATTTAGAATTAACAATGAATATGTTTACAAAATACAGCAGCATTACCCTTTGGGAATAATGAGTCAACAGGGGGTTGGTGGGGTAGAGAGACAGAAGTACAGGGAGAGATTAGTAAAAGCAGTAGAGGATGTATGAAGTTCACAAAAACCCCAGAAAACTGATAGAGGCTATAGGACAAAAGAGACAGAAGGGACAAATACAAAGCTGAACAGACTAACAATAGCAGGATCACTAGAAGCTGTGTTCACCCTTTTACAATAGTACAGAGTAAAAAGAGAGTAAAAAAGACTGAAATACAATAACTTCTGGGAAATGATACTGACCAGAGGATGAGAGAAAATGAAAGAACAAAAGAAGAATGGGATACCCTGCAGCAATAGGCTAACAGGATATTATTTTCCCTCTCCTGTAAAAATAAGAGCAGTTGAGAAAAGAGAAAACCCAAAATTGGACAGACTGAACAACAACAAAACTGCAGAAGTAAAGAGTGAAAGAGAGGTCAGGAAAAAAAGAAAGAAAAATAACAACAGCAACAAAAAAAATCAAAGCCAAATACATTACCAAAAGAGGCCTTTCACTGCATGGATTTGCTGTCTCTTATAGGTAGTATGGACTTTAGCATGCAAATCAGAATTAACTAAGACACAGGGAGAGAGCTGTTGTTCCCCGTATAGATATTGGCTATTTATCATCCCTGAGTTGAGCTCAATGATATCCTACAGGCTTCATCTCTGCCAGAGTCCAAGGTGCTATAGGTGAGACGATCTCCACCAACTCACCAGTGGCTGTAGTCAACAGGATTTCTTCTCTCTTTCAGTGTTTTTTATTAAATTTGTGGCAGACAGGGGAGTTGCACATCAAAAACCTTCACCTAAGTGCCAGCACTGTCACCTCACATATTCAGTGTATGAAGACAAGTAAATGAAGTTTCTGTGGGCTCTTCGAACATGCCATTCCCGTGAGAGGTCAGGGCCCAAGCATCAGTGTGGACAAACAAAAAGATAGAATCTTTCCAGGATCCTCCTCCTATGCTGGCCGGGTAGGGGCTCAGAGCCCAACACGTGGGGAAGGCAGGCCAGTCCTGCACCAGGAGCATGTTCCCACAGAAGCACTTACACAGCATGGGCAGAGAAGTAGATGGAGTTTCCGAGGGGTCCTCCTTCCACTCTGGTTGCACTTGAGCTCAGAGCCCTCACATGATTAAATAGCCCAGTGTTTCTGTAGTACATGAAACTGACAGTGCAAATAAGGGCTAAAATGTTTAATACATATTGCAAAATGAGAAGAAAATGTTCAAATGGGAAAGGGGACAAGAGAGGAGAGAGAGAAAAGAAGGCAGGAACAAGAAAATACAAGCAAAAATGGAAACAAAATTTTTGTACACAGGAAGGAGAGAGGGCTTGAGGAAGAGAGAATGGAAAAAAAGAGGTGGGATGTACCATGCACAGGTGCAAATTTCCTACAATGAATATTATCCTTATGTATGCCTAGAATGTAACAATAAACGTTTTGCTATAAAAAGTTACATGCCATTAATACATGCATTACTATATAAATAATTGACCTTTATATCCACCAACAGGTGAATTAATAAAGAAAATATGATGTTTATATGGAATTAAATAATGCTCTATCATAAAATAAGGTGAAATTTGAGTCATTTTTATTCAAATCAATGCATTTTCATAATGTTACATGAAGTAAATAAGGCATGCAGCTTTTAATAACACAAAACTTCTTTGATAGAAGAAAGGCAAAGTGTAAATAATTAATAGAACAAAAAAGGTAGAAACAGAGAAAGAACGTTTGTAAATTATAAGGGAATCAAGAGATGGAAGGAAGAGGGGAGAGATAGGAATTAAAAGCATTAAGATATTTTGTGTATAGTAGAACTCTAGTATATATAGTTGATATTGTGAAATAGAAAATATTTAAAAGGAAAGATGGTATAGGGGTAAATAACAAGGAGAAAAGAATGTGATAGTAATAATGAAAAAAAAAAATAACGCGTATGTATATAGGGAGTGAGGGTTGCAGGGCAGGTGAATGAAGGGGGAAAATGAGAATCAAGTCATGTCATATTCTGATACAAACTCTCAATGTTGAATGTGATGATGATGTGTATTCACAATGTTCCAATAAAGATTTGAGTTAAGAGAAAAAATATATTTTGTGTACATGTAGTATTTCCTCACCATAAATGTTATTATAACATAGTATATATATCTGCTCATATTAAAGGACAAATAGTTTACACATATGACAAATGTGAGAGATTAATGTATATAATGGAATTTTCCAATATCATTTATTTTAAAACTAAAAAGGCACAAAAATCTGAAATATATACTACATGGTATAAGCAAGTGATTTGAACACACACTACAGTTAGAATACTTCCAACTGCATCAGAGCTGAAAATAAATGTATCAACAATGACTATGTTAAACTCATCCTCTGCTACTTTAGGGAACATACAGAAATACTCCACAGAATGATTTCATATTTTAAACCCTTGAATCTCAGCCTTGTAAGTGGAAATAACCAGATGGTTTCAAAGATGTGTGTGCCCTCAAAGTTATGTATGTTATTGTTGGGCGGGCACAATTACTATGAGCATTTCTACAGAGCATATGTTATAAAGTGTAGCAATTGACTCAATTCATTCAAGGTGTTCATCTCAAAGTTAACAGGTTTGGTTTGTATCATTTTTTTTAAATGATGAAGCTTTGCAAAGCATCTCAAAAACATTTCTCAGTTAATAGAACTGAATTACTTTTAGATAGTAGTTATCTGGTTTGATTTTCAAATCTTATTTGTCACTTTCTTTAAGAAAAGTTTTTTGACAGCCATGATGATTTGCACCTGTGATATCTGTACACGACAGGCTAAGTCCAAACTACTGCAGTGCGCTCAATGATAACCTATGCTACATAGTGAGTTCAAGGGCTGTCTGAACTACATAGAGAGACCTTCATTCAAAAACATTTCAAAAATTGAGCCATTTAGGTAGCATGTAGTATTCAGGGCTTTTATTATTCTTATGATTGAAATTATAATTTACCTTGACTAATTTTAATTTACTGATATCTTTTTAAACATAAAATGTCATTGTTATTATTTACAACTTATAAAAGTAGATCTTTTGTTACTAAGTATACATTTTGTAAACCTTTGCCATGTGTGAAATTATACTAAAGATTAAAATAATTTGGTGATGACTGCGGATAGTGATTTAGCCCTTTCTGTGTTGCTGGCATGATCTCAAACACTTTACATATATTATCCTATATTATCTTCATTTTAGTAGAGTTTAAATATGTTATTTTCCAAGGTCATAACACTATTAGGTAGAAGAGTTAGAATTTGAATATTAACTGTTCTACTGTCATATGAGACCTATCCATGAATGGTGTTCTTTTCAATTCACACACCATACACAGCTATGTCATTGGTAGAAGTCATTTTTCATTGAAAGACAAAGGAGAGTCCAGGTTCATCTCGATGTACCTGAAGTGAACATGACCCACACCGCGTGATTTCCGGGGACATGAAAGAAACAATGTTTCTTAACCCAGATTTTCTTTAAAAAAAAAAAGTATTTCAGTTACCAACTTACCAATCGATGCTCCATTTTTTAAAATGTAGGCTACTATTTATTTATTTATGGAAGAAAGTAGGATTCGAGTTCAATAGTTGTTTAGTGAAAACTATCCAAAGTATTTTGCATATTTACCACTTTAATAACCACAGCAACATTTGAATGTAGATTTTTTTCTACTTGAAAACCAAGGGAAAAAGAGGCAGAATTAAGGTTCACAGAAGTCAAGCAAATTACTTCCCTACCCTAAAAGCAAAATTTGACTGCATAAATGTGTGGTCAAAAAGCACATGTTCTTCACATTACATTAAGTTTTGACCCAGTTATGATAAAAGTTCCTCAGATGAGAAGGATGAAGCAAGAAAATAATTAAGAAATAAAGAATAAACCTACATACAGGAAATGTTAATCATACTTAGCCCTAATGAGTACTTGAATATTGACTATTTTATATGTATGTGTGTTTCGTTTTCTTTTGAGAAAACATTTAAAACTTATTAGATGGGCTTAAAAATCTACACAAATCAATTTCAGGTGTGTCTTGAATATATGGCAATTTTCCATCAAACAATACCATATCTGCCGGGTAATATCATGAACTTTTGAGCATAATGTTAGAACATTTTTTATGGAATAGATAGTTGTAAGAAAGAGCACATAAGCAATCCAAAACTATCCTGTTACATTTGTTTAAACTTCTACCACACCATTCTAAGGTCAAATTCAAGAAGTTATATTTTAGTCTTCAAAGTATTAAAATTCTAGCTTTCCATTTATCCACTATTATGGTTTTTAAATTATTATATATTCTTTGGTTTTACTTTGTCTTCTTTGGTACCAGGGATTGAACTCAGGACCCTGCTCTTCTCAGGGAGGTACCAGTGCCACTGAACTGTGTCCTGCCCTATCATACATTCTTTGGTAGTTTTTCTATTGTCCAAGTGGAGCTTTAAGGACATTTTTCTGTAATCTACCTGCATCTACAAAACAACACATCAAGTTTATTACTCATATCTTTAAAAACCCATTTAAATATTTTATGTTGTAAATATAAATTTATTAATGATTCCTTTAGAGATAAAATGCTGACATTTTTCTTTTAGTAAATATTAAGTGGAAAATGGATTACAGAAGTGTTCAGGTTAAACTCCACAAGCAGACTCCATTAGGTATCTTTTATGATTTAAACTGATAGACTAAGTATTTCTAAACAATACTTTTTGGTAAAGTGAAGAAAATGCAATATAATTTAACCTCCACCTCCAATTAGTAAGTAGCTCTAGTAGCTGTTAGAGTTTATATACTTCTCTTATATTTCTGATTCCACGTCTCAACTCATAGAGTTAAAATTAAGGTTTAAAATTTTAAATACAGTATAATATAGGATTCAGCTACTGGCTGCTGTACACTGTCTATGAGACAAACTGGGCTCTTATGCACTCAATCTAGTCTTCTGGAAAAAACCTTCCAAATAACAAAGCCCAAATCAGTAAATCCAGATGGTGCATAATTAGAAACTAAAGTAGCTAGGCAAAAACTATTAGTTGGAGACTAAGATTATAGGCAAAGTTTAGTATACATTCAGGTCAAGCCTAAATTACTAACGATGAAAGAATATATGTAGAACAAGGACAGAGCAGCTATAAGAAACCTGATCCTGAAGCAAGAAGCTCCAGATTATATTTGAAGAGTAGGAGCAGTCAGAGTTAATTCATGTGAAGAAACCGGGTCTCCCATTACCCTTGAAAGTAGGCCCGATGCCAGGATAGAAATGGGCAATGGAGAAAAGACCCAAGGTTCACAGACAATCTATGATATGCTGGTTTCCTTTAAATACAAAGTAGAGTAACATACAAATACATTCTAAAAAATGCCCTCAGAGAAACCTAGAAAGCTTTCTGCAGTTTTTCTGTTTAAACTGATATAAACAGCTTTTGTAGTTGTACTGTAGGTCATTGCCATATTCACGTCAAGAAATGTAAAGTGCTTATAAGAGATGAGACAATAGAGTCCTTTTTGTTGGCATCTTAATAATATGCTCAGAGACAAAGAAAAGAACTCTGGGAATTCACTTTTCTCTACTTAAGTTCCCTGAACTTCATTGCAACTCACTGTAATTGTTTAATACATACTTCTTAAGAGGCCAGAAAAGAGCAGCTCTGTTTCCCTTTATTTTATGGCACACCTGTAAAAATCACATTGACCACCTGCATTAAAATTCCAACCAGCAGCACTAAAGGACATTTTTATACTTCAGAGAAAATGTCATATAAGGAAATTTATAGCAGAGCCCTGCTGCCCTAATCCATCAGCCTTCACTTCATTTGTTGCCCAACACTAAGGGCAAGATGTTCTGCAATGATAAAGAAAACTAAACATTTCAAATAGAATCTTTAATATCATGTGAAATAGTTATTATATAAGTGTCATTACGGCAAAATTACACATATTTAAATACTTTAACATAGGATCATTTTTGCCAAATTTTTAAAAGTTATATGCCTTTTGAAATTAGTGTCAAAACAGTATATTTAAATTTATCCACATGGACAGAAATATAAACTTTTGTTCTTCTCAAAGCTGAGTACAATGATGCTCAATGAAATGTTTGTTATATCCAAAAGTAGCATATTAAAAACCCAAAAGCATTCTTCTTTGCCTAATTCCATTTAATTTACATATAAATTGCCAATATGACTGCTTATGAGGCTCCATATATTATTTGAAAAATACAGTTAAAATGATTTTGATGTTTTCCTACATGAATGTATTGCTTTTCCCCAGCTGTAATCTTGAGTTTATGTATAAGTACACAACTACCACCTAATTTTTTATGCATAGCCCAGAAGAGTAGAAAAGAAACCAACCAAAAATCATGTTTTGTAAATATGGTATAAGATTACACACATTCTTATGATACTATGTCAATAACTACCTATGCTAAATCAACTCCAGCAATGTATATGTGCCTTATATATCATACAAGGAACACAATGCAGAAAACATATCAATGACAAGAGAATATGCAGGTATCACATTGGCCTCCAAGCACAATGTTTGACCAGAGGAAGGCCAAATCCCAATCCTCTATGCAAAGCTCCACCTCTCCTACCTGACATCCACCAGGCTTGTAGACACTGCAGCCCCACTTTCTGCCACAAGCTACTCTAGGCACTGCCCAAATACTTGTTTTTTAAAATTCTTTTCACTACATTGTAAAACTTTTTCAGCAGGCACATTATTTTCAACACTATATTTTACAATTATAAAGCCTATTTTCACTATGTGGAAAGAGATTTTTCTGGAAAAATGATAAATTTTATGTTCTCTGAAGTGTTAGAATTCCACATAGTGTTTGTAACTCTATATTAAATTCAAATAGAAATATTAACAATTCAATATTTTTATACTGGAAATAACCCAACACTCATACTGGAATGCATCACAATATTTACTAAGGAAAATAAAATAATATATTAAAATTTTAAAAATCATTGTCATATGTGATTGTCACGATAAATCCACAAAAATTAACATTCTATTTTCAATAATTTCCTGGAAGTAAAAATTATTAACAGGAAAAAAGAGATGCCAGAATTGCTAATTTGTGTCCATTTTACAGTCCATTCCAAATCAGAACATTGACCTAAAGTACAAGAATCTTATTAAATTATCAAGTTTAAATTAAAAAGGGGAAATGCGTTCAAGTGGTTGCTCAAATATTGACTGATAAAGTCATTTTAAGGTCTTAGTATCACAGTTTTAAAATTGTCTTATTTTATTCTTTATATTTGATATTTTAATTTCTATCCTTTTGTAGATTTTCATTAAAGCTTTCAAAATGAAGTCTTTTATCTTTTCTTATAGATATCAAAAGCAAAGACTTAATAAAGTATAATTCATCTGTCTCTCATCTGAGAGTGAAACGTGCCAAAGGAGAGAATGGGGAGTTACAAAAAGCTGTAAGAAATAGTCTCTGGGACTTTAAAACAAGGACAGAATGCATAAACTGGTATTCAGTTTGACTTAATTGTTTGTTCTGGTAAATCTAGTTGCCTTAAAGTTGTTACTTCTTACAATTTTAAACCTTCAATTAAGTCAAGATGCTTTATTCTCCTTGTCCTGGTATACAGCTGAGTTTAAATAATACAGAAGACTGAATGCCTTATAAATTTTTCTTATAAATATCAGTTTTCTTACTTTTATCAGAGTGAAGTATTTTAATAATAACCCTCACAGAGTGAATCATGAAGTTTTAAATTGATGCCACTTAGAAATTGGGTGAAACTTCAAAAGAGATAGCAGTGATTGGAAATGCTGTCCACTTGCAAAAATAATTTTCACCTCCTTTTGAGCTATGGAAAGACAAGCTAATGTAGCGTCTGTCTAGAGTCATGAGCAAACAGAGTTAATTTTGACTAGTTCTCGTTGTGTTGTATATGACTTACATAAATGAATATGTGCCCCATAAGTAGATATGTGTACCATAAACATTTATGTGTACGTAGGGTTGAATTACAACCACAACAGTCATATAATCAATGGATGCAATTTATGAAGCCTATGTAAATAGGCTACTGGAATACAATGTTCATACTTGAGAATAAGAACAAATATATTTAGCACAAGAAATGTAATATATGATCTAAATTATGGTGAATACTTAAATAAGAAACATTTTTAGTGTGATTATTTTAAAACAAACATTTTGTTTGGTTGCCCACAATATGGCATATTTAACTCATTTGCATGATTATTTTTATGATAGTCTCTTGGAGTAACACCCAAGGACTTAGGTCTTGAAACTGTACCAATGGGAATCACTCCTTCATATGTCATATGTAAATGTGGTGTCTTGTTCACATAGCAGTGGGGATTTCACATAGATTAACAAAACAAATTGATGTCTTTCTAAGTAAGAATAATGGACTCAAGAAAAGACCATTAATAGATGAGTAATACAGGGAAGGAAATTCCATTCATATTTAACAAATGGATATAAAAGCAAAGCAAATCTATTACATATATACATAGGCTGACTGCTTTCTACATGTGAGACTTAAAAAGTACAGGACTGAAAAATAAGTCAGTGGCAGAGCATGGCAAGGTCCTGTGTTAAAGTTTAATACCACACACACACACACACACACACACACACACACCCCTAAAAATGAATATGTAAACAATGGCAAACATGTAAGTTTAAATTTTTTTTTTTAAGGTTTTTGAGACAGGGTCTTGCTTTGTAGTTCAGGCTGGCCCTGAGCTCAGCCTCAAACTCACATCACAGCAATCCTCCTGCCTCGGCCTCCTGAGTGCTGGGATTACAGGCGTGAGCCACCATGCCCGGCACTGTGGTATGTGGTACTGGTTGCTGCTGGGGTGAGTCTCCATGCTCAGTATTGTTATGTGGTTACCAGGGATCGAACCCGGGTCCTTGCGCTTCCAAGACAGGCGTCGGAACCACTGAGCTATATCCCCAGCCCTAAAAATTTCTTCTTAAAGGTACTTAAGTTCATCAACTTGTGTGAACAGCATTACTTCAATAAAATTGAAAAAACTGTTAAAAAACCATTTATATTATTGTAGCAAATGATTCATAGGAAAAAATAATTCAGTTCTAAATGCCAGGCAGATATGATCTGATGTCCCCATGTTCGTGTGTTGTATGATCAGGAAAACATCAAAGAAACACAACCTGAGGGACGAAGACAATAATACCTGAACTTAATGAAGGCTCATTATAACTTATGTTGATGTCATTAGAGATGACAGAGGAATAGGCTGATGCTTTGTAATGATATCCTGTTACTACATAACTTCTATGGTTTTAAAACAGTAGTTTTTATGCTACAATCATAATCTCATTTTCATCAGCACAAGATGTGTTGCATTCCTCTTCCCCAAGCTCTAAATTGAAGAGAGTACCTGTGATTAGTGCTTTAGCTCACCTGATTTTTAAACTTGAATATATCAAGATTTCCCTCCAGAAACAAAAAGTGACTTTAGTACTCTTTTGTATGCAATAAAGATAGTGTTTATTTTATTATAGCCTAACCTGATTTGTGTTTAAAAGTAATATTAACCTCATTAAAAATTTTTGGAATAATTTTAGTTTCTTCAGACCTGAAGCTCTGAAATTATAAAAAAATAGGGAAAAGACTTTGTTACATTAATTCCAAAATCATTTTTTAGGTAAGAACTCAATTGTACATAAAACAAAACATAGACAAATAAATTTACATTAAATTTAAAAACTTCTACTCAGCAAAGAACAAGGAAAAGTTTTTAAAAAGCTACAAAATATTTGTTTCCTTTTTTCTTTATTATTTGCACATTCATTTTCCCCTACACTCTCTTCCCTTTTAAATATTTTGTATTTCACAATATCAACTATGCATACCACAACTCATTTACAACTTTATTTTCTCACACCAGAGGAAAAAAAATGATATTTACACACCTGGGACCTGTTTATTTTGATTATGAGGATGTTCTCAAGGTATATCCATGGCACGAGGTTGTAAGGTAGAGGGAAAGGAGAAAAAATGATTATCAAGTCATGTCATATTCTGGTATAAACTCTCAATGTTGAATGCGATGATGATGTGTATTCATAATGTACCAATAAAGATAATTTTAAAAATCAACCAACCCAAATTTAAAGGCCCAATTCAAAAATGGGCATCTGAAATGAATAGATACTTTTAAAAAGAAGAAGTAAGAGCAGCTAAGAAGTATATGAAGAAATGCTCAACATCATTGGTCATTCGAGAGATACAGAAGTAAACAATACTGATATTTCATCTCACTCCACAAAGAATGGCTGCTATCTCAGAATTAGCCAGCAACAAATGTTGGCAAGGCTGCAGAGAAAAAGGAACCCTTCTCCACTGTTGGTGGAAATATAGACTTGTACAACCTCTGTGGAGATCAGTGTGGAGACTCCTTGAAAAGCTAAGATTGGAGGTCCCATTTGACCTGGTCTTTACTCTGCTAGGTATATATACACAAAAGAATTAAAGGATTCATATCACAACAACATATGTGCACCCATGTTTATAGCAGCTCAGTTTGTAATTGCTAAATCTTGAAAACAACCAAAATGTTCATTAACTGTAGACTGGATAAAGAAGATGTGGTTCTTTTATAGAATGGAGTATTATTCTGCCATTAAAAATGACTAGATTGGCCGGGGAGTTAGCTCAGTGGTTCCGGCGCCTGTCTCGCAAGCGCAAGGACCAGGGTTTGATTCCCCGGTAAACATATAACAATACTGGGTGTGGAGACCCACACCCAGCAGCAACCAGTACCACATACCACAATGCCGGGTGTGGTGGCTCACGCCTGTAATCCCAGCACTCGGGAGGCAGAGGCAGGAGGATTGTGATGTGAGTTTGAGCTCAGGGCCAGCCTGAACCACAAAGCGAGACCCTGTCTCCAAAAACCTAAAAAAAAAAAAAAAAAAAAAGACTAGATTAAGTCATTCATACTCAATGGATGTACCTTGAGGATATTCTCATAAGTGAAATAATTAGGTGATAGATGTGTAAATATCCTATCTTTTTTCTAGTATGAGAAAAGAAGGTGTAGATGAGTTGTAGTATGTATAGGTGATATTGTGAAATAGAGAATATTTAAAAGGAAAGAGGGTGTAGGGATAAATAGTGAGGGGAAAAAGAATTTGATAGTAATAAAGAAAAAAGGAAACAAAGCTTATGTATATTGGGGTGGGGGTTGCAGGGCATGTGTTAAGGGGAAAAATGAGAATCAAGTCATGTCATATTCTGGTACAAACTCTTAATGCTGAATGCTGTGATGAAGTGTATTCAGAATGTACGCATACAGATTTGAATTTTTTAAAAAAGCTACATTATGATGAAATATTTGAAAACTATACAATTTGGCTGTAATTTGAGCAAATGTATTGATGAGACCTTTCTCAAAAGAGGACATTCAAATAGTCAATTATCACATGAAAACAAATCTTCAGCTTTACTAAGCATCTGAGAAACGAAAAACAAAATAAAACAAAACAAAAAACCTGTGTGAGTTTTCTCCTTCATCTGAGCAAAAAGATTATCACTAGAAAAGTAAAAGCAAATAAATATTAATTATTAGTGAGGAAGTGGAGTAAAGAGATCCACTGGAAACTGTTGGTGGGAATATAAAACAGGAGCATAATCTTGGAAAACAATGCAAAAGCCCCTCAAAAATTAAAAATACAATTAAAATAAGAACCCAAAATCCCACCACCATATATATATATAAGTATGTTGAAAAAAATATCTACATTGCCTCTTTTTAATTTCTAATAGCCAAGAGATAGACTCAATCTAAGAGCTCATCTGTGGATGAGTAAAGAATTTATGCACAGTGGAATGCTATTTGTCCTTTAATAAAGAAATTTTGCCACTCACGACAACAAAGATGGATCTGATCGACATTATATTGTGTTAAATGATCTGAGTGCAGAAAGACAGCTGTGTGCTCTCACTCAAATATGGTATCTAAAGAGTTCTGATTTCATGTAAGTATATAATAATTCTTAACAATGGCTAAAATATAGAGGGAGGAGAACATGAAGAAACATGCTCAGAGTCTATATAATTACATAGATGGAATAAATTTCAAGTGATTAATACACAACAAAATGACTATAATAATGATATAGTGACATTTTGAAAAATAGATGAGCGCCGGGGAGTTAGCTCAGTGGTTCCGGCGCCTGTCTTGCAAGTGCAAGGACCCAGATTCGATCCCCGATAACCTCATACCATACTAGGCGTGGAGACTCACGCCCAGCAGCAACCAGTACCACGTACCACAGTGCCGGACGTGGTGGCTCACGCCTGTAATCCCAGCACTCAGGAGACAGAGGCAGGAGGATTGCTGTGATGTGAGTTTGAGGCTGAGCTCAGGGCCAGCCTGAACCACAAAGCGAGACCCTGTCTCAAAAAACCTAAAAAAAAAAAAAAAAGAAAAGAAAAATATAAAGATGATTTTCTGTGCTGTAACTGTCGGAAACTATGGACGACTTACACAGATTTGCAGTTTAATTACTTGGGCTTACAGATGTCTACCTTGCCCTGTAGGATCTTAAAGGATTACTGCACTAGGAGTAATGGCCTTAAAACTTACTTACTGGGACTTACTCACTGGGATTTACTTACTGGGATTTCAGGATGTTTGCTGTGCCCTACAGAATCTTGAACTACAGGGTTTATTGTGGGACCACCCTGCTTTATGCATGCTAGGAATTTGGATGTGAAGGTTTGGGACAGGCCTTCTTTACGCATGCTAGGATTATGGATGAGAAGGCTTGGTACCAAATAAAGCTCGGGGGACTGGTTCTGTCTCGGCTAGCGCCATATTTGGCCTTTTGCTGCCACTGCTCAGAGTAGTAAGAGTCCGAGCCCAGGCTCAGTCTTTTCCTCAAGGTTCCGATTTTGTTGCGTATTGTTTGTTAATCTTTTTGCTCTAGGACTTTGGGGAAGGGGATCTGGAGTTTGCCACTAGGGTTCTGGCTGTGTCCTCTTCCCCTGTGTCCCACAGTCATCACAGAAAGATAGATGTTTGAGGTAATGTATTTATTAATAAGTTAAAATTTACCATTCCATAATGTAAATGTGCTTCACAGCATCATAAGTAACTGTCGTTTTAAAAATATATAATTAAAAGAACAGTAGAAAATGAAGTCATGATTTCAACATGTAAATATAGTTCTGTAGTTCATGTACCCAACTGGAAATATACAGAAATAGAAAAACAGATCACTAATAAGTGAGGGAAATATTCATTTATAAGTGAAATTGTACACTTAAGTGAAAATAAAGATGCAATGTGAAATAATACCACAGATGACCTAAAACCTAATTCTAGAATAAAAACAGGTAGGAGGAAATAAGACATATTTTGTGTGTATACAAGTATTTCTCCGAAAGATAAGAGCATAAAAAATGGAAATTGTCCATAGCGTGGGGTAATGAAAACAGCAAAAACAATAATAGTTTCAATATACAAAGATCTTACTCATAAGTGATAGGTCAGAAAATAAGAGTAGATCAGTAATAAAAAGCAGATAGATGTTGGCGACTAGTATGGAATTAAGAAGAGTACTATGTTCACAGTTTTATTATTGAGTATTATCTTCTCCATAGTCTAGGTGCTGCCAATGTTGTGTAATTTTCTAAGCCAGCACACTCTGATTCAAATCTGTTTGGAAGGTCTGAATGATCAACTTCATATGTATATTCTCTGAACTTAAATATATAAAGTGAAAGATTTGAAAATAGATCTTAAAGTAGAATACATGATATTATTTCTAGGGTTCACAAATTATACTTTATAATTCCTACTGTGTGATTGTTTAATATATTGGTTTGTTTCAACTAACACTCCATTTGTTACTGCAGCAAAGGCAAAACACTGTAAAATCAATTAAATGAAAGTCAATATAAGGTGTTATAGCTTGATGTTGTGATTGATTTTAACACATTTGGCTGTGAAACTTCTCAGTGGTAATAAATTGCCTTTTGAATTTCAAGTAAGAGAGTCTTATAAAGTAGTATATTTTTATCAAAAATATTACAAGTGAAATATATCATCAGTGAATTAGAAAGAAGGCTATCTAATTCCACTGTAACTGCATGAATACCTGACTAGTCTGCGTGACAGTGTGACTTATATGGAGTTTCATGCATTAAAGTAATTCAGTAGTAACAGTAGTCTAAAGTCAGTTTTATTTTTTCACAGCTTTTCTTGTTATAGCTACCACAGAATTAGCAGTAATTACAGACTGAGAACATTTCAGTGGAGTACAAAATAATAATACAATGAAACTCCTGCTTACAAACATTCAAGTTGCAAAATTTCACAGATCTGAGCAGACTTTCCACTGTGAACAAAACATGGAAGCAGCTTGTGTGTGTGGACACTGTCACAGTTGTGCTGCTGTCTGCTTAGTGCACAGTACGATAGCGTGTAGTAGTGTGCTGCTCCATCAGATCCCAGAATGTCTAGAAGCAAGAGCAAAAGCAGGGATGTAGAGGAGATCACAAGAAAGCGCAAAGCAATAGCTATGGGTAAAAGTAAAGTGGATGAAAGATTAGACCAAGATAAAAAGATAGTAGACAATGATTGTTCTTATGAATCGTACAACCATTGGCACAACTTTCATAAAAAATGACAAAATCAAGGCATTGTAAAAGTTAAAATTATTTACAGTCTTGTTGTGTGTGCTTGTTTCTTGTGTTTTACATTGCGTATTTGTGAAAAAAAAGTATGCAAGACACTTTTTCATACTTAGATATGAAGGAGAAGTTCAAGTCTTGTTGGGTCAAGTATGCCACATGTATATCTCCTAGCAAGCTAGGAAACACCGAAGGTTGTTCGAGCATGCTCACTCCCATGTGTAAAAACTGGCCTATAGCCACTTGAGGGCCTCCTGTTCCCCTTTAATCATGACTCCTTTGCTTAGCCAAGAGCTAACCATAAAAGGTAAAATACTTGTGCTTCACCAATCAGCTATAGCTCTGTTGCCTCTATGTGCTCATAGCTATTGCCACTATGCTTGTTCTATATAAGCCTGTATAGCCCTCAATAAAGATGGAAGCATTCACTAAAACCTCCCCGGTGTCTGTGTGGTGACTTTGCTCACTCCCCCTCCCAGTCAGGGCCTCTGAACCTGATCCTTGGCTGCATACCACCCTGAAGCCAAGGACGACTATATAGGTGTGAATACGACTTATGAGCATTATTAGGGAGCAAAACTCACATAGAAGTCAGGGACTTGCTACAACAGGAAACCAGGAACTGCATTTTACAATGTGAACTAATGGCTTGTGCTATAAGCAAAATTATGATCATAAAAACATCAAAGTCAGACTTACAAAAAATTTGCTTGGTAAAATTTAAACTACAAAAAGTAAGATTGAAGAATAAAGAATTTCTCATAAGAATCTACTCCAAGGCATAGAATGAACAAGCAAGATAAAGTACATGACTTTTCCCTTGTCTGTCAGTAAGGCCTAACTCGGTTCTGGTACTCTAAACTATAACAGAATAATAAATATAGAAATATTAGCTCCAATTATTTGTAGAACATCTAAGAAGCTTCTAAGTAACTGTTTGCTATACATGTTATATTAAAGCATAAAATGAACATCAGAACATGATGGAACACATTTACAAAGGGAAAAATGTCAGTTTTAAAACTGAATATTTCACAAAAAATAGGTTTATCAGCTAGAGGAAATAGGGACAATGAATTCCAAAGTGACCACAACAGGTGTTGAGAACTCTGTATCATTATTTATTGACATGGTTCAGATAGCTAAAGCAATTTAATTTAGTACTGTTTATTTAATATCAAAATTTTACAAGATTACTTTGGAGACAGTTTAAATAATACATTGAGGATACGAAAGGGTAAGTTGTAAATAGATAACATATACTCATGTAAGTGTCTGAGTTTACTTTAATAATATTAGAACATTAAGGCAATGCCATCATTGCGACTGCATAAACACCTGCTTTTACTTGTCAGTGTCACAGGAGATACCCAGCATAATGAATTTAAATTTACCTAGAGGTTTACAGTATAGATCAGTATAGATCTATCAGTATAGATCAATTACAGAAAAAACACTTTTTCATGTATGTATTTTATTTTCATATACATATCACATCTTAATAATTGTACTTTCCTTTCCCTGCTCCTCTCTCTCCATCCTCATCCTCAGATCCCTATCTCCATAATGGAACAATTAAAATTAATTTTTGTTTAACAAGCATGCAACCACCTCTATAGACAAGAAATAGATTAGTAGAATCAGTAGTAAATGAGGACTTGAGCAATGGACTTACCAAATCTTCAATAATAGAACCAGAGACAAACAGCATTGATACACATCTTAAATTGGCCAATGCATGCATGACAAATACTCGATGAAGAGCAGGACCTCCTCTTAGCCACACTCACATACTGAACAGTGGTCCATGGGTTCCTCACCACTGACTAAGATTAAGAAGAAGCTTACATTCTATCTGTGGCTTCAGCCAGGAATACAATTTTGCCTAAGGTAGGGAAGGATTAAAAACCAGCAAACAAACTAAGCAAACAGACTGCAGAAAGCTGCTTATAATACACCTGTAAGATGAAAAAAATTAGGAACACAAAATCTAATTCAAACATAATAACCTAAGTGGGAACATCGTACTCAAAAATGGAAAACTGTCAAATACAAATGATAGAATTCACACACACACACACACACACACACACACACACACACACACACACACACACTCATGCATTGACAAACTGAGGAATCAATTTCAAAACCTACTACCAAAATTGATCCTATTCAATAAAATCTCCAAACACAGTCTTAACAAATGAGAAACTTACAAAGAAGTAGAAAATGAGAAAATTTCAGAAAAGGAAATTTAATATTTATTTACTCATCAATTCACAGATATTAGTAGTACTAGTGATTAAACTGAGGACCTTGGCATTGAGCTATCCACAGCCATCCCACCACCTTTCATTTTGACACATGATCTTGCTCAGTTGCTAAGTTGTTCATGTGGAATTTAAACTTCAGTCTTTTTGCTTCAGTCTCTTAGAATGCTGGGATTATAGCCAAGCACTACCACCTTGGAAAAAAATGTTCAGATTAGTCTTTTATAGATACTTAAGAAAAAAAAGAAGAGATAAAACTATTCATTATAATATATGTCAAAAAATTTTCAGCTGTTTTTTTACAGAAATTGAGAAACTGGCCCTAAAAATAATATGAAAATAAAATAGACACACAATAATCAAGTGATTTGGAAAAATACAAAATAATATTAAAATATTCTGATTTTCTTTTTCAAATTTGTCCTCATGCATAGTATGAAAATAACGTGGTAGTGATATATCTATGCATAGCTAGACCAATACATGCACCTGAATATCTAGATATAAACCATTACATTAAAGACATGTTTTTTTAAGAAAAGTGCCATATGAATTTAACAAGTAAAGAATATACTATTCAACTAATAATCTCAGAATAATTGAATATACATATACATGAGAATAAAACTGGATATTTACATGAAATCATAAGACATTAATGCAAAGTAGATCAAAGACAATTATATGAATGAAAACTATGAAGTCTTCCTAAAGAAAACATATTTGTAAAGCTTGTTGATCTCAGATTTGATAAATATTTCTAAAATGTGATGCAAAAAATAAAAGATAAATTATGCTTCATGAAAATTTTATTTTTTGCTGAAAATATTATTGAGAAGCAAAAAAATCCATTAAATGAGAATTTGTACATAGTGTAGAAGAACTTACATGCAAAATATAAAAGAACATTTTCCACTCAAAAGAATCATTTCAATTAAAAATAGGTAAACTACAACTAGACAACCCATCAATGAAAATATACACATAATAAATACATGAAAAGTGATTTACCATCATTATTTATAAAAATCAAAACAACAACATAATACTACTTCATACCAACTAAAATGACTACAATAGATGAATGTTGGCTGGAGATTTTTCTCAGTGTTTCTGGCATCTACAGGGCAAGCTCAAAGTCCTGAGTTCGATCTCAGGTACTACATATCAGTGGTGGATTACTCCTGTAATCCCAACACTCAGGAACCAGAAGCAGGCAAATTGCTGTGAGATTGAGGCTAGCTCAGGCTATATAGTGAGTTCAGGGTCACTCTGAACTACAAAGTGAGACTTTTTCTCAAAAAATTAAAACAAAAAAGATGCATGTTAATACACATATAGTTAATACACATAACTAGAACTTTCACATCTGTTGGATGAACTAAACATGGAATAGCTTATATGGAATAGTTGAAAATTCCCATAAATATTGAACATATTATCACCATGTGGTTCAGAAATGGCAATCCTAAGTATACACCCTGGCAAACAAAACAATTATCCACACAGGGCCAGTGACATAGCTCAGTGGTTCTGGCGCCTGTCTTGCAAGCGCAAGGACCCGGGTTCGATCCTTGGTACCACATAACAATACTGGGCATGGAGACTCACCCCAGCAGCAACCAGTACCACATATCACAGTGCTGGGCGTGGTGGCTCATGCCTGTAATCCCAGCACTCAGGAGGCAGATGCAGGAGGATTGCTGTGATGTGAGTTTGAGGCTGAGCTCAGGGTCAGCCTGAACCACAAAGCGAGACCCTGTTTCAAAAAACCTAAAAAAAAAAAAAAAAAAAAAAAAATTATCCACACAAAAATTATATTAAAAAGTTCAAAGAAAGACTATCCATAATTACTATAATATAAAGCCAATTAAATGTCTTTAAATTCACAAATCAATGTTTAAACGTAGTGTAGTACAGCTAGGCAATAAGGTGTAATCTAGCAGTAAAAAATGGAAAGCTGATCCATGCTGAGTCAGAGATAAATGTTAAAAACATGATGTCAGTGAAATAAAATCAACGTATAGGATTCCATTTGTATGACACATCCAGAATAGCAAATCGACATAGACATAGAAATAGAAAATTGTGATTGCTATAGACTGGGGGATGGGACTAAGGAAAAATGACTACTAGTAGGTAGATTTTCTTGTGAGTGATGAAAATTTGATTAAATATAAATTGGCAATGATTTTCAAAGTATATTATTGTTCTGAAAGCCACTACATGGTCACTTTAAAGTGGTAACTATAGACACATATGATCACCAGTGGAAAATCACTTAAGGCTTTCAAGATTAAACAAGACATCATTAAGTGAAATCAGATAGACATTGTAAAACCAGTTTCAGATGAAATGGAAAATCAAGAAATGATAACATAATATCATTAGATTAAAATGTCATTTTTCTTTTATTAAAAGTAAATTTTTGATGAATATGATATAAAAATTTAACACAATAAATATCCCTGGGAAAATATTCCAATAAAAGGCCCACATAATAAAAAATGTGATATATTTCAAGCCCTGTGGCTAACAATTTCATATCAAACTGTCACACCCCAAAAAACTCTTTTTAAAATATTTGAAGAAATAAAGGCATATCATGGAAAAGAACAACTCAAGAGACTTATGAATATTAATCTAGCACTCCAGAAAATACTGACAAATTTCCTACACATAAAGATAAAACCGAAAAAGCTAAAATTCCAGGAGTGAAAACACCAAGTAAGTCAAAATACACATAATCACAAAAAAATTCTGCTAAATTTAAAGATCAAATAAACACTTGTATTTACTCATAAGTGATCACATTCCTTTCATCAAACCAATATAATACAGTGGTGCCTTGATTGATGAACTTATTTGATTCCCCAACTGCAAGAAAAATGGCCTTATTTTTGTTTGTGTAAAAAGTTGTTTGCACTGCTTTACATCATCCAATGCTGTATTCACAAACAGAAAGAAAATTTCAAATGCTTCTGTTTGCAAACCAAATTGCTCACAAACAAATGTAACTGTACCTACATAGTACACATTGCACACTACAACACAATATTCATACTTCCTGCAGCACACACTGCTTTCTCCAAAATAGATCACAAATTAGTCAACAAACCTGCTTCAATAAATAGGAAAGAATCAAAATATTGATAATTATACACCTAAGTGTAGTGCTTTTTTTTTAATATCACAGCCACTTGGAGTCCTATATACCTCACTTATCTGTATGTCAAATAATTATTTTCCTTTTCCCTTGATTTTTTCTGCTATTATTCTTCCTCACTGACTGCAGTTTTATGTTTTTCTTCTGTATATCATCTAGGAGCTGTTTGATTTATTTCTTGCAATCCCTCACCATTTTTCTTTTTAGATTAAAAAGTTCAAAGAAAGGCTATCCATAATTACTATAATATAAAACCAATTAAATGTCTTTAAATTCACAAATCAATGTTTAAACACAGTGTAGTACAGCTAGGCAATGAGGTGTAATCTAGCAGTAAAAAATGGAAAGCTGATCCATGCTGAATCAGAGATAAATGTTAAAAACATGATGTCAGTGAAATAAAGTCAGTGAAGTTTGATCCTCACATTTGCTCATCCTATTTGGCAAAGTTTTGTTGGAGTTTTAATCTCCTGGAACTGTTTGACACTGTTTAACAGGTGCTTTGGTAATCCATTGCTTTTGTAATCTGATAATCAAGCATGTTCCTACTCTTCTTTGGTGCTACTAATTATACCTTTCTCTACGTACACTATTTTTATCTCAGAGATTATTTCTGACTTCCACTTTATTTGATGTTCGTTTGTTACCATCTTATAGTTCTGGTGATTGAGCTTCAGTTTGCTCTATTTCTCTTTTCCCTAGTTTATAGGGAATGATGATGATGATGATGATGATGATGATGATGATGATGATGATGGTGATGATGATAGATGATGATCTATGTATCTGGGTTTTTGAATTATCTATAATTTCTGTTTTTCTGCTGTTGCTCCTGTAATTGGTTTCATTCTTTGCCTGCTGTTTTGGCATACTGATAAGTGAGATAATAGGTCATAGATGTGTAAATACCATCAATTTTGTAATAAAAATTTCTAAAATGTATGATAGGTATTGTGAGATATTAATAAAATACTCAAAGGAGAAGGGGATGTAGCGGTAAGTTAAGAAAGGAAAAAAAATTGTTGATAAGGAAACAAAGTTTATGTATATGAGGGCAGGATGATTGTAGGGAAGGCAGGGGAATGAGAAAAATGAGAATTCAATTGTGTCATGTACTGGTACAAATTCTCAATATCAATTATGATCATAATGTGCATATAAAATGTATCAATGATATCAATAAAAAAGAATCAAAATAATGTCACATTGATTATGAGACTATTTTGTAGTAAAACTAGAAATAAACCTCAGAAGAAACCACAGAAAATCTAGAAGCACATGAAAAAATATCACACTCTTGAACACACAGTGGATCACAGATAAAAGCAGGGAAGAAATTAAATGTTTTCTGGAAGATAGTGTCAATACATGTACAACATATTTCAATTTCTGGACCACAAAGAAAGCAGTCCTAAGAGAGAAGTTCATTGGAATCAATGATAACATTAGAAAAAGAGTGAAATAAGAAAAGCAACCATGAGCTATTTCAGAAGCAGGAGGCTTAAAACAATCGGGCTTCAGACAAAATAAATGAGAAATCACAAAGATTATAGAGGTCAGTGAAATAAAGACCAAAAAATCATACAAAGAATCAACACATCTTAAAAAGAATTGACAAGTTCAAGAGCAGGGTCTTTGAAAGAATAAAATATATTAACTTAATCAAGAGAGTGAGAAAATACTAACATCAAAGCAAATAGAAATGAAAAATGCGAAATCACAACAGACATGGTTGAAATGCAGAAGACAGAGACTATAATGAAAAATTTTATAAACTGTCAGATAAATGGATGCATTCCCAGATATATACAAATTACTAAAATAACATAAAAATACTAAATTCAAAACAATAAAATTAAAAGCAATGAAATTGAAAGAGTAGTAAAAAATCTACAAATAACCAAAAGTGCAGGAGTTGATGAGTTTGCTAGAGAATTCCACAAAATCATAAAGGATATTACATATACAATGTTTAAGAACTTTCTTTCTTTCTTTCTTCCTCTTTCTTTCTCTGTCTCTCTGTCTTTCTGTCTCTCTCTCTCTCTCTCTCTCTCTCTCTCTCTCTCTCTCTCTCTCTTTGATACCAGGGTCAAACTCAGGCTCTTATGAGGCAGGTGCCAGACTACAGAAGGAAATCCCTGGCCTACTTCAAGATCTTCAAACAAATCAAATCAAAGGCATAGACTGCTTCCAAACTGATTTTTGGAAACAAAATCACTGAAATCACAAAACCAGATTAAAATTCAACTTTAAAAACAGACAAACAAACAAAAACTTCATTCAGTCTCTTTAATGAACTTAGATGCCAAAATGTTCAACAAGGTATTATTGAATAGAAATGAAGAGACATTCAGAAAATCGTACTTTACTATCAAGTATGTTTCATCCCAGGGTTTCAAGAGTGGTTCAATATATGCAAATGTATAAATGTAATATATCACAAAAAAAGTGAAGAGGAACTATATGTTCATATTAATAGATACAGAAAGGACCTCAGCAAAATCTAACACTCCATCATAAGAGTCCTGAAAAAGTAAGTATAGAAGGTCCACATCTGAATTTCCTAAAAACTATTTATGACTCATGACTAACATAGTATCATGCTCAATGGTAAAAAATTGAATGTATTCCCTATAAAATCAGTAAAATAATATAAGAATGACCACTATCATCACTTCTATTCAAAATAGTACTCAGAATATTAGCCAGATCAATCATGTAAGAAGAGAAAGAAATTATATAAATACACACTTCATTTGAGGTATACTGAAGAAACAAGAAGAAAATCTATCGTGCATTCATAAAATTTAGATCTGTTAGAGGATCAGTTGCCAAGGTTTATACTTTAGTAAGTATGTGTTACTAATCTGAGAAAGAGAAGATGAGGCTTAAAATATGACTGTGGTCATGAAAAGAATATAACAAAATTGGATAGATGCCTTAGAACCAAAATAACAATATTTGGTAATAACAGAGTTTCTTGATTTTGTGAACAGGAAATGTATGACGCCATCACGTGGGATTAGATTCAAGTAACGATGCATTTAGGGTGATAAGAGTATAGTGTTTAACAAGATATTTGAAGTACAAAGGCATGTAGTTTGAGGAAATATTTTAGTACGGAAGCAGAGATTTCTGTTAGTTCAAGGAAGACAATCCCTAAATCACATTGAGACTTTAGATTCTGATGAATATTTTGTGTCAAATTTTTTAGCAAAGAAGTCTTGAGTATAGAAAGAAATAATGAGAATTTCACAGAGGGAAACAGCTTAAAGGTAGGAGATAAATTATAGATGTAAAGTCAGTGAAGGCACAAGAAGACAGTTTAGTCTTAAGAAGGAGGACTGCATTTTTTGAACCAGGAAATGAGAGTTATAAATCTAGAATGAGTGATAAAACTTGCTTCCTTAATCATAGACTGCAATATACCTAAAATGTGTTTAACGTACTATCATTTCCATGGAGGAGGCATAATTATATTTGTAGCATGAAAGGAGGGACATAAATTTTTTAATGTTATTTGATAAATTTCTGAACAACTCCACTAACATGTTAGGAAACTGTCCTCAAAACTATTTTAATACCATCATTCTCTAACTTGCTTTATGATCTTTCTTGCTGCAGTATAGAGTTTATTACTGTTCACAACAAATAATTTGGTGAGTAGTGGTTAAAAAGTAACACAATCAGAACTATGTAGAAGAGTATTGGTAAATCCTAATTTGTTGGTTGTATTCATATACTGGCATTTATGAAATGAACAAAGAATGAGGGTAATAAGATTGCAAATTACTGAAGAAAAGATATATGATTTATTCTAGAGATAAAAATGTCATAGATTATATGTATATAAAATAATGTAAGATTATTTTAAAAGGAGCTATCTCCTACTTCTATGAATAGGTTTATCATTAGAATTTGGATGTTGAATGTCTCCCAATGGCCCATGCATTGAAATCATGTTTTCCAGCATGGCCTGATTGGAATGTAGTAGAATCTTTAGAAAATAGTACCTACTGGAAGGTTTTTAGATTATTGAAAGAACAACTCATAGAAGCACCTTAGAGTTAAAAATTCACTAGGGGAAATGTGTGTATCTGGTGAAGTAGTACAGTAATACCAAGGTGAAAATATAATTCTCCATTTTATAAAAAAACCACACTGTCTTTATCCAGTACCCTGTTGATGGACATTTTGGGTCCTCATAAGTGAAATAATAGATCACAGATGTGTAAATGTCGTATCTTTCCTCTGGTATGAAAAAAGGAAGATGTAAATGAGTTCTAGTATATGTAGTTGACATTGTGAAATAGAAAATATTTAAAAGGAGGGAGAGAGTAGGGGTAAATAACCAGGAGAAAAAGAATGTGGTAATAATCAAAGGAAACAAAGCTTATGTATATAGAGGGTAGGGATGGGAGGGTAGCTGGGGGGTAGGGGAAAAATGAGAATCAAGTCGTGTCATATTTTGGTAGAAACTGTTGAATGTGGTGATGATGTGTACTTATAATGTACCAATAAAGATTTGAATTAAAAAAAGACTTCTGAAAAGAAAATAAAGCTTTTTCGGAAGAAGGAAAAAATGAGAATTAAGTTCTGTCATATACTGGTACAAATTCTCATTTTTCAGTGCAATCATGATGTATATGTAATGTACTAATCAAGATTTCAATTAAAAATGTTTTAGAATGTAATAGGCTTCCTTCATGTCTTCTTTGATAATAACAGTTGCTAGCATTTATATATCATTTCCGAATTGATCAAATTTTCACACATTAAACTCAATATAATCTTGTGTTATGGAAGTTATCACTTATTCCCATTTATAGAAAGTGAAGTTCAGAAAGTGTTCTTCAGAAGAAGCTGGATTTTAATAGTTTAAAAAGTCCCCTAGGAATAGTTGGACCTGTATTATTTATTATCACATTACCAGATTTCCAAATTACCAAAGCTTTAGAAATTTCATTTAAAACATCAGTATTTTCATAAGGTTTCTAAGATTAGATAAAGTAGAAAACCATTAAATTAAATTTTATTCTTAAGGATTCTATTAGAAAGAAAAATTTCAAAGAGCGCTTTGGACTTAGAATGCAAATGCAAAAGACAGATCAAAGAATCTATATAATTTAATGAAACAAATCAGAAAAAAAAAACCTGAAGATTCTTTCCCTAAAGAAGAAGAGAAATGAGATATTTGATATGTAATTATAAAGAGCCTAAAAGAAAAAGAAAACACAGCATTCAATTGGATACAATTTCTTCCAGCTAGTGGGTAATCAGAACTGTTGAGGGGTTTTTTCAATTGCCCCCTCTGTATCCATAACGCCCTGCCCACCCAGCTGCTCTTCCTCTGGCCTTTCACACCGGCTGTCTTACCTCCTTCCCACTATCTCGCTCTCCAGCTGTCCTCACCTCCTGGCTGCTCTTCAGACTTGCCTTTAGCTGCACATCAGTTGTTTCCTTTCTTCTGAGTTGTTCTTTCCCAAATCAATGGTTAATTTCCTCAGTTCCTTCAACTCCTTGTCCTAATGTCAGCTTCTCACTAATTGCAAAATGCCGTCTTCTATCACTCTCCACATTCACAACACCTGTCTTATTATTTTTTTTATATTTCACAGGGTGATTATGTATAAACCCGTGCATTGTTATTTTGTTCCAACGCACATTCTAAGACTCTTGAAAAATAGTTAGCTTAAGGCTAAATAAATGGTCGTTGAATATGTGAATGGTTAAGAAATGAGTTAGTGGGCTGGGGATTTAGCTCAGTGGTTCCGGCGCCTGTCTTGCAAGCGCAACGAACCGGGTTTGATCCTCGGTAACCACATAACAATACTGGGCATGGAGATTCACCCCAGCAGCAACCAGTACCACATACCACAGTGCCGGGCGTGGTGGCTCACGCCTGTAATCCCAGCACTTGGGAGGCAGAGTCAGGAGGATTGCTGTGATGTGAGTTTGAGGCTGAGCTCAGGGCCAGCCTGAACTACAAAGTGAGACACTATCTCAAAAAAACAAACAAACAAACAAACAAACAAACAAAAATAAGTTAGGGAAACTATTATCTGAGCTTCAGAGACTTAACACGGCTGAGGAATGAATATGTTTATACGTAGAGTGACATTATAATTCAATACTTAAATAGATCTATTTAGAGTAAAAGGAGAGCAGAAAACAAACCTTTCAGTAAATATGTTCAGAATAAAGCAAAATGATTTTTGGTTGATTATCTGGATATCAAAAATGTTCATCAACTGGAGACTGGATAAAAAAGATGTGGTTAATTTATAAATGGAGTATTATTCTGTCATAAAAATTTTAAGATTGAGTCACTTATACTCAAATGGATGTGTCTTCAGGACAATCTTATAAGTGAAATATATGTCACAGATGTGTAGATATCATATCTTTTCCTGATATGGGAAAATAAAGATGCAAATAAGTTCTAGAATATATAGTAGATATTGTGAACAAGAAAATATTTAAAAGAAAGTATGATGTATGGGTAAATAATGAGGGGAAAAATAATGTGAAAGTAATTTTAAAAAGGAAGCAAAGCTTATGTATATAGGAGATGGGAAGTTTTAGGGTGAGTAGGAGATTAGGAAAAAATGAGAACTAAGTTATGTGGTATACTGGTACAAATTCTCAATGTTGAATGCAATGATGATGTGTATATATAATGCACTAACAGAATTTGAATTAAAAAAGAATAACTAGGACCAGAGCTTCCATTTGCTCAATATTTCCCTATCTTCTTATCTCATCACAATTTGTAATATCTAAATCATGGAAAAAAACAGAACCATCATTAACTAATGTATGAATAAATAAGCTGTGGGTTTTGTTTGTTTGTTTGTTTGTTTTTTTAATTGAAATCTTTATTGGTACATTACATATATACATCATGATTGCATTCAACAATGAGAATTTGTACCAGTATATGACACAACTTAATTCTCATTTTTCCCCATAACCCTGCCCGCCCTCCCACCCCCACCCCCATATACATAAACTTTGTTTCCATTCTTTTTGTTATAATCTCATTATTTTCCCCCCTTC
>PVIR01014537.1:0-40044 GCA_004026965.1 Petromus typicus | reverse complement strand
AGTTCTTTTAGGTCATGGAGTACAAAGTGTGTTCCCTAATTAATTACTGATTTATAATGTCTAATTCTCGCTGTTGAAAATTCGTGCACCCATAGAGATACTTACAACAGAGGTCACTGTTCCCTCCTTGTCTTGTTTCTGCCTACCATGGGACAGACTCAACTATTTCACTTCCCCGTGCTAAGGACCATTACGGTAACAGTCTGTTTTCACCGTGATAGCTAACAGCTTCGGGCTTTAGCTTTCCTATCTTCTCTTTAAAAACTACAAAGACCCAGAAAGTGAAGACAGTAAAAATAAGCCCAACAAAATTTATAACACCTGAATCTGAGCAGAGTTCACTGAAATTATAGGATGAATGGGCCTGGATTAACAAACAAACAAGACTCATGCAGATTTTCCTTATGTTGGTTCATGAAAGTACATCACTGACAAAGGTAAAGCAGATTTGTTTCCAAATCCAGTTTTTCCCTTACACAGACACGCATGGGGTACAGTGAGAACATCAACCTGATGACTGGTCAGCTGTTCCTGGAGCCCTGCACAACATATTTCCACATTCAGACCGAGGGCAGATCAGAGAGGACAGCTGACGTGTCTCAATTCCCGCAAACACTGTCCCCGTGACACCTGTGGTGGAGACAGCAGGAGCCTCAGGGCAGCATTTGAGAGCAATGTCTGTCTTTAGGAAGAATTCCAGGTCATGCATATGTGGAATTTAGCACTGGGGATAAGAGAAAGAGGCCGCATCAGAGGATGGGGCTTCATGAGAATGGAATTAACTAGACACGTGACTTCATATCACAGGATTCCAGTTGATGACAGACGGCAGATGTGACAGAGGTTCTGTAAAAGTACCAGAAAACTGCTAAGCTCCTATTGGCCAGTGACTCTGTAACACAGTGACCATCATCGTCTAGCACAACTCATTCTTCCTGCGCTTGTGATGATGCTGCCACCACCTGCTGTGCTGCCTGGAGCACAGGAACCTACCCACAGCAATGGACAGTGCATGAGACTCGGTGGTCTCAACAAACACTCATGTATTTACTCTACTACGTATTTTTATCATTATGTTAGAGTGCACTCCTCTTTATTAAAAAAAAAGAAGTCTGCCCAGCAACAGTATCAAACATATCATGTAACTATATCTCTGTTTCATCCTTTTCTCTTGTTCTGTTCATCGTGGCCTTAGGATCATCAGGTTGTAATACACATGCACACATAAAACTAAACAGCCTAGAGATACAATAAATTATCCCACAAACGACACTTTTAAAATCCATTTCATTTTCTTACTTTTTTAGATAATACGAACATTTTTGATCCTTTATATTTCTGTTGGGTTGGGCCTCACCGAAATTTTGAGCCTTATAGTACTAGAATTGCACACTAAGCCTTCACACATCCTCAGTCCTTATTTTCCATTTTATTTTGTGACAGTGTCATGTCAGTCACTAGGCCACCCTGCCAGGCTAGGTTTAACTTTTCAGTCTTCCTGCCTCAACCTTCCAGAATGCTTGGGTTACAAGCCTGTGACTCAAGCCTGGCTTCCACTGTTGAACTTTCATACTGCCCTAACAGAAGGTATAATGACAGCCTGCCATGTTCCCACACTGATGAAATCACTCAACAGCACACAAGCCCATCTTTCAGTGACCCACGACCATGCTCTGCCTTTACTTAGAAGTCTAGAAGACTTTACCAGCTCTTCCCCACCCCTGCTTCCCTCTTGGATCTTTGCAATGGCGCCTCACGGTCTTGGTTCTCTCCTTGCCTGCCTCCTATTGTTTATTTTTCCTCCTTCTTTACCTTTTTATTCTTCCCAAACTACAATCTACCGGCTGGTCCCACCCACATCCAGGGTAGGTCTTGCCCACTCAGTTCGCTGGCCTATGTGTCATCTCTCACATATACACCAGAACTTCAGAATCTGCCACGTGGTCCTTACTCAAGTCAAGTCGACAGGAATGATCACACACGCAACCCCACCATGGCACTGCTGCAGTCAGAAGCTCTTTGCTCTTTCTAAATACATGTCTAGTTCCAGTCATCAGTAGGTCCTTCTGCCCCAGAGTATTTGCCTAGATTGTTTCTTCAGTTTCTCTGGGTTTCTGTGCAAACATCAAGTTATCAAAAAAAGAGCTTTACTCTTTGTCCTTCTTTATTCTCTCTGCTCCATTATCCATTATGCTTGTCTTCCATAGCATTTACCACATAATACAACAAATACTCATTTCTAAATTTGTTTGTTGATATTTCTTAATCATTCTCCCTGAAACACTACACGGAAACTCCTTTAAAAGTTCCATAAAAATAAAAACTATTTTATTAATACTACTTAGGATGCTCAGAGAAGGTCAATATGTACATCTGCACCTATATCTAATCTATATGCGAGTTGGTTTCTTTCTATTGAATTTTCTCACAACTAGCTGAGCCCTGTGAATCAGTAGACTGGGTTCTTCAGTCCAGGTGTGCTCCACTCAGTTTGGCTTTGATTATTATATTTATTCTCTTCTCTTTCTTCCTAGATCAATTCTCTGCATCATGAGTCTATATTCCATGTCTTGTGTGCACAGTTGTAACCTTCTTTGTTTCTTCCACTGTTTCTTACACTCACATCTGAAGTTTATCATAGACACTACTGAGTTATTTTTCTAAAGCAATTTAAAATTCTGTAATGTCATTATTGATTTTCTTCTATTTTCTCTTTACATCAGGCCTCAACTTTTCATCTTAGACTGTTGTGATATCCCTATTTTTATATTTTCATTTTATAAAGGGCAGAAAATACATGTTATATAAAATATATTTCTATTTTTCTAAGATATATTCTTTTCAATCTCATATTTTTTACCTTTTCATCTTTCCATGCAATTCAAATTATTTCACTTTATTATTTCCTAGCCTGGATCAAAGATATTTCTGTCCCTGTCTGACACTCATGAACAAAAGTCAGCGGGGGTGGGGGGCAGGGTGGGATGAGTTCCTTAACTGCTCTGTCACCTGCCTGAACACTTCAGCAGTGACAGTCACTCCCCCACAGCTGAGACGTAATACGAGACATGCACAACTTAAAGAGGAAAGACCGATGGTGCTCACAGTTTCCAGGAGGTTCACTCCAAAGTCCGCTGGGTCCAACACAGCCGAGTCACATGGAGGGAGGACATAGAGTAGGAAGTAGAGACAGAGACAGAGGAGGGCCCTGAAACAAGAAGAACATCCTTCCAGGTCGTGACCCCAGTCACTCTCCTCCAATCAGTCCCAGACTCTAACAGCAAGTCAGCTATTACACCCCGTGATCAACTCACCTTCCAAATGTATAAGAACATTCTTTTTAAGTTACTGATTAATGGATCTAAAAAAAATGTATGGTTTAGACTGGGTAAGAAGACAGATGCTATTGGAAATCTCTGCCTTATTTTTGCTTTGGATTTCGTGAAGGCTCTGGGTTGGGTTTTTATATTCTATGAAACTGGATTCCTCCTTCAAGTAGGCAATGTGATTTTGCTAATCTTCCTAGTGATATGGCTTGCTCTAGCAAGGAAAAATTATACTATGTTAAGAGAAGACTTGCTTACCAGTTTCTTGTCGGATATTAACATCTTTCATCATGCTTTCTTACTGATGAATGAAATTTACACTTAGCAATTGCCATATGTACCAGGGCTTATCCTTCCTTCCTACTTCACCTCTCCAAGTTTCAGAAGCATTGTAATTCTGCTTTCTAACTTTCCATATCTCCTCCTGCAATTCTTGCTGGATTCCTTTAATCTAGATCTAGCTTCTTTCACTTTAGAAATTTCTTACTGTGTGTAGCATATGTACACCATCTTCTCTCCTTTCCCTTACAGATATTTTTGTATACTCCTTGAAGTATTTTAGGCAAGACCTTGAATAGTGCGAAAAAGAAGTTGCAAAAGAGTTGGACTACTGCTTTTGGATTTCCATAAAGCCATTCTTGAGACTTAGTAAAAGCTTATTTAATCTATCTTTATTGGATTCACAGATAAGTGAACACAGAAGACCTGAGATACGAGGTGATTTCCCAAAGTCCTATTTTATTGGTACCGGGAATCAAACACAGGATCCCGCGCTTGCAAGGCAGGCATGGTACCACTGAACCAAACCCCCAGCCCATTTTTCCAAGTCTTTGCAGCTCATACATAACTTCTAACTATTGTTATAGAATTCTTGTTCAGATACTATTCATGACTCAAGACCTGAATTAAATACCTTTTGCTCTATAAAGATTTTGACTCATCTAATTTTAAAGTAGTTTTCCACCCTGGGCTTCCAAAGCATTTTTCTTTGTCTCTCTCTCTTACCACTTTCATCTTTGTATTATAGATATTTACAGACTTGCCTGACTTCACTTCTGCTATCAACAAGAAAAAAAAGATATTTTTCATGAGCATAACAGACTTTGACTCCCTCTAGCACCTTTATAAGACTTCAAATTGAAAAAGAAGAGGCAAATTTGAATTGTGGTCCAATGGTTTTGATTTCTATCATCCCAACATTGGTCCGGGAAATCTCAGCTATCCCAGGAGAAGAAGATGCACCCAAATGCTTGCCTTCTAAATCAAAGAGTGTCACGTCTTCTCTATAAAGTAATACTGCAAACATTGTAGGTTTTGCAACGATAGAGTGTTTCTCTGTGAACTCTGCTATTGAAGCTTGAAGGAGCCATTACTGATACATAAATGAATGAGTGTGGTTCAATAAAGTGCTATTTACAAAATAAGAATGACTAGTGGGCTATAGGTTGCCAGTCTCTATTATCAATAACTGAATTTTTGCCAAGGCAGTGGAAAGTAGGCAGGCCTTCCTGTTCTGCTATGTGCACACATTTAGCAGGACACCCACACTCTGTGGAAAGATGGAGAGCTCCTCCCGCAACTACCAGCACCACAGCTGTACTTTAGCTCCCTACTTCTTCAGCCAAAAGCGACCTAAGTTCTATTGAAAGAGGAGTGCTGACATGAAGATCATAGGTTGCATATCCAGTCAGGTGCTGTCGAACTTTTCACAAAAAGTGACCCATTTCTCAAAAGTCAATATGGAAACATCTTGTAAAATAATCTTTCCAAGATTCCACAGCAAGCACCACTCAAGCATATTTTAAAGAGGTCCCATCTGTGGGTTTTTCCCAGCAAACACAGGTTCCAGCTCAGGCAGCTGTTTGCAGACTCTCATGGCAGCTAACTCTGCAGACTGACCTACTTCTTCCAAACTCAGCTCTGCAAATTGCGTGGTTTGAACAAGCCCTGTGTGTGACAGGTTTCTTTTTCAGACACTGCAACCTGGCTGCTATTTCATTATTGCCAACTTTGAAATTTGCCTTGGTGGTTTCCTAGGCTTCATAGAAAGTCTTAAGGAAAAAATAAACAATGGATAAGCACGGTCATGTACTGAAGACAGGTGAGCTTTCTCTGGTTTCAGTCACAACCCTCTAAGGCTACATCCTCTTTTAAGGGCCAGATTCCCACCTTATTCATTCATCTTGGTGCTGTCTGTCTTTCTAGTGTCTTTCATGTCGGAGCTGTTGAATACATATCAGTGTAGTCACTATGCACACGTACAAGTAGTGGATGAAAAGGAATAAGAAATAAGACAGGGAATGCAGAAATACAAACACTTGCTGCTTCTCGGGTTAGTCAAATTTGTTTGTTTGTTCTCTCGTGCATTCACTCATAAATATTTACTGAGTACCTACTCTGTGCCTCATATTGATAGAGTCTGGTTCTTACCCACTTTGCCACTTCTAGGTGTACAAAATCTGTTGGGTCAACACTTGAAATTGGTTGTTATAGAAATACATAAAGTTTAATTCTTGAGCAAAAGAGGAAACTGAATTTTGGAAATGATTGTTACTCATACTCTTAACTTCATAGTATCTTCCTGTCGCTGCAGATACATATTACCATCTGAAGCTTTGGAGTCATTCTTGTATTTTCTTAACTGCTTCAGTATAATTAGTTTTTCTTGTTTTATTTTATTTCATCCACTTAACAGCATTAATTTGAGAAACAGTCTACAGGTTTACCCAAAATTCCAAAGGGGACAGTGATGTAACATTTTTACAGTAAGACTCAAAGTACAAAGTATGGAAAGATCTACTGATTTTCATTAGAGCCACATGAATATAGAGTACTCTGTAATACTCTATCCTCTATCTAAACTCCCCAATATTAATAACTACCTAATAGTTTTGAACAGCTTTTGAGTTCTTTAATGCTACTAGGAGCCAAGGTGGATATGCTATCAATAGCAGGCACTCTAGACTCAATATTCCCTGAACTCTACCTTAATATAACCTTAAAATGGATGACAGACCTGTGTCAACTTTTCCATTAGTAGCAGCCCCAAATCATTAAGACTTTAGTCACTATTCATATTTATCTCATTTAATTACTCTCCACAGCAGAATAAAAAAAAGATGATATCAGGATCCCCATGTCAAAAATAAGGAAACTGAGGCAGCAGAAGCACAAATAGCTTGTCCAATGTCTCACAGTTAGAAACTGCAGGAAGTGTGGCCTTGAAGTCTTAGCGCTTAACCTCCGTGATAGGGCTAGGCATCACCCAGGTATATCAGTCCAGCCCCTGACTTTATGGATGGATACAGGGTCCCCACCTCTCACCACCCCCCCCCATTTACAACAGGAAGTTGTATCCTGCTCCTTCCTGGACTGGTAGTACAGCTTCTGCTTAACACTGTGAGATTGCCTATACTCTGATCCATGAAAGTATGTCACAGGGAAAATTGGAAAGAAGGAGCTGTTTTGTTTATTTTCATTTTTTGTAGTATATTAATATATTTTTATATTTTCCAAGTGTTTTATCAATCACTTCTATGTGTGTGGATTGGAGAGAGTTAAGGTTTTTGCCTGTGCTCATGGCTCACCTTACCTACAAATCTTGGGTCCATTCTGTTAAGTGATGTGTCTAAAAAATGTATTAAATGTTTCTCAACTGCTGCAGAATGAAAAACAGTTTCTTTGGCATGGCACACAACTTGAATTCATCCAGTCTTTTCAGTTTGATGACCTACCATTTTCTCTATTCATCTCATGTTTCAATCACACTAGATTACTTGCTTTTCTCATAGTGTCTAATAAATTAGTACCATGAGTTAATACTCAATGCCCAGTTCAGAAATCATTTCCTCACTGTAGATTTCCTTGAGAGATTAATTATAGTTCATTTATGGTCTCAAACACTTTATGCAGTGGTCTATCACAGCATTTAATCACATCATAACCTTAGCTCATGCATCTTTCTTCTCCTCCTAGTTCTGAGCTCCTCTAAAACACAATAATGTTCTTTATCTTTGGATTCATATTACCTAGCGCATAGCCAGTGTCTAAATATATATACATAATGTGCGGATCACAGCCAACACCCATCCCTCACTCTCTGAAAGCATGTTGCTAATGTATATCCATAGCATTTCCTGAGGGCCAGTTGTTTAATATCTATAGAGCAACACAGTGTAGAATTTGGAAGAAATGGATTCACTTAAGTTTAATTCATACACTCAAATATTCTCAGGTTAGAAAGAGATGCTATGAGTATGTAGTCCAACTCTCCATGATGCAGATATTCTTGAAAGTTTCCCAGTTAGCAGTCATCAAGAATTTCACATTGTGCACTTGGCCTGTCTTCACCCCATGCGCACAGTGTTCTCAGCCGCATCCTTCCTGGTGCTGGGTCTCTGCTCACCATCTGGGGCCTCCCAGCCCAGCAAAGTTCAATAGCAGTAAAACAGCATTGGAGTATAGTGTTTCTCAAGGGTCTTCTAGCCTCCAGCCACTGCACTTCCAAACCAACTGATGAGGGTAACATCCTGGCAGTATCTCTTCTGTTTATTTTCGACTGTGATTTAGGAAGGAGGTCTATACTAGCTCTTGAACTTTGATCTCTTTGTATTGCAAGAAAATTTCTTGAATGTCTCACCCAGAGATGCAGTCTTTCCTAGTTCCACTGCTAATGTGAATTTTTCTCCTCTTTTCAAACTCCTCTGACTAAGTCAGTAGGACATGGGGAAAGTTCACTCAGGTGGAAAGTGATGGCAGACATTTTCTTACAATCTCCAACCTCACTCTGCTTCAGAATGGAGCAGTGATCATCATGTGTGGTCAAAGTTCAGCTCTGTAATGAGCAGAGTCCCCACATGATTACGGTCACACTCTTAAAGCTCTCTCCCCTTTGTGTCCGAAGTAGCATGCTCACTCTGGGCACCTCTGGTCCTCTCCAACATACTTTATTCTAGCTTCTCCTCATTTGAACTTGTTCACACATTTTCATCTGATCGATCAGAAAAAATAAGCTTTGAGATGTGAGTTCTTTGCTTTAAGTTTTACACATGAGAGAGGTCCTTTAGTCAGTAGGATTGATCATACACTATAGCCCAGCTCAGTGGAGGTACACCTACAGCACATGTGTTAAGATGAAAGACGTCAGTGGATGAGTTGTTTTTCAATGTTTGGATTTAATTGCAATGTTGGCACTGTGTGATACATAAGTGAGTTTTGAGTTGTAATTTGGGTACTCATCTCTAAAAGGTTCACTGTCACTAGCCTAGCTTTTTGGAAAGATTTGTGCTGGGTGGACAACATGGGTCTGGTAATGAGAATGAAGTGGAATTTGATTTCCATTGGCCATCATTTCTTGTATATACAAATCTATCTAGATAACTCCCAGAGAGCCCATCAGAAGAGGGCCTCACAGGGGCTGTACCTCTAAAGAGCAGTGACTATTTTAGACAGACTCTGCATGAACGTCCCAGAGATGCAGCTTGCAAAAGGACCTTTCAGTGCCTATTCGCCTCCAGACTTCTTTGGGTGAAGAGGTCAAGGAGAGTAAAATATAAAACCTTTTAGAAAAGCAAAAGATGGGGACCAGCTATGGGTGGAAAAACCTTTGTGGCAGGACTTATCACACTTTCAATAATATTTTTCTTTCCTACAAAGATAAATGGTGTTTGCATCAAATCCATCTCTCTCCAACATGTCTGCTTTGGAAACCAGAAGAATTGAGGGTGTAGTGCCCAGCACAAAAACAGACATCTGCCACTAGCAGTCACACACCATCAATTCAGACAAACAACTTCATTTTCCAAATGCATAATACCTCTTACATTTGGACAGCTGTCACCAAACAGACATGGACTCAGACAAATTCATTTTCAGCCATACAGTGAAGGGTAAAAGGTGGGTCTGTCTGCACAACTGGGATTTTCAGTGGGTAGAGATCACCTGACAGCACTGCTACTTTGTGTCTTTACTTGTTGATATGGCCTTGAGCATACAAGATACTGGAAATAATTATGTTGGGAAGGAGGCAGCTTTGAGACTGTAGAAAAAGAGAAGTGTCAGAGATGGAATGAAGAACCCACAGCAACCTGAAACATACATGTTGCTACTATACGTCTACTTTTGCACAGTCCCGCAGACATGGTTAAAGTGTACAAAAATGAATGCACAGTTCTCACCTTTCATCTTCTCACACAAACTATCTGAAAGAAAAACCTCTGAGCCAAATTTCTGGCATTCTTCCCTCATTCTGCTATAGTGAAATACCGTGGAATGGGTCACTGGCAAAGAAAAGGAATTTGTTTCTCCTGGTTCTGAAGGCTGGAAAAGTCAACATTAAAGAGAAGTATCTGGTGAGGGTCTCTTGCTGTTTTGTAACATGAAAGAAGGTATCATATGAGCGAGAACAAGCAGGAGATCAAACTCACAGCCTCCATCCATGAGAGTCACTGTGGATCCCTTCTGGAGGGTACAGCCCAGACTCCTGACATCAGGCTCCACCTCTTAACATTGCTGCCTTGAGGATTAAGTTTTCAGTGTGTGTCTCTTGGGGATACACTTGAAACCACAGCTACTTCCTGATGTAAATCCCAAAACTTACAAGCAAGTACTTATGTTTGTTCAAGTCCATTCCTGGACCAACCTCACATTGTACATGTTTCTTTCTATGACTTGTTCCACAGGCACAGCTTAGTACCAGAATGTGTATGAGGGACCTTTTTGCTCTGGGACAGGACAAAGATAAGAAAATTAAAAATGAAGCATCAAACAATGAGAAAAAGCCACTTTCCCAGATAACACTTGCAGTTTTGTCCACCCGCTGCCTGGTCACTTGCCAAAAGCCGAGGCCACCATACGGAAAGAGGTGGCTTGTATAGCAAGCAGAGTGGGGTATACACTGGCCTGTCACCAGCAGAGTGGGTTCCCGGTCGGCAGAGTGCTCACACCTGGTCATGAGGAAAGGAAACATTGCATCATGGGAAAACCCAATAAGGAGCTGTCGTTCAACCTTAACTTCTTTCTTCAGATTAAAATCAGGAGACCACTATTCTAACTCTGCCTGTGTAAATCTGTCCCTTGCCATCTGTGAAGTATAAAGCCAGTGTGTGAAAGGGTCAACTTTCTCACTGCATTTTCTCCCAGTTTTGGACTGGGAGATACTCTGCCCAATTTGCAGCTGATAAAAACTGAGATGCGAAGGATCAGTGACTGATCAAAGAGACATAGTAAACTGAAAAACACGGGTGTCTTGTGATTGCCCAGTACAGGATTTGGGGGTTCCTAGACTCCTCCAGCATCCTCACTTAGATGGTGGTTTCTATGACTGCCATGTCTGCTCTCAAGCTGAATAGGAGCTACATATTTTCCAATAACTTCAGGTTCATTTCTCTTAATAAAAAGAAGCTATAGGAGTTCACAAACATAACTATGAATCTCCATTTATGGATGGAGACCAATAGATATTTAATGTCATTCAAACTTGAAGGAAGAATGGGAGTAGAAATATCTAGCCAAATCTCCAAATTGAAATTCATCCCAATTTCTAGCTATGAACTGCTGGGTACATTGCTTCTCTGAACTCTCAAAATTTCTAAGCAATGGGAATAATAACATTTATTTCCATCTGTGTTATCATAAGGATAACCAGGTGTCTGCTGTTGAAGACAATTAACCCAGATCTTATCCAAGTGCTTTACACATGGTGCACCTATAGCTAAAATTAAGTTTCTATTTCCAAGACAGAGGCATTCAGTACACCAATCCTTGAATAAATCCATCATAAAATGTCCCCCCGATCACCACCTAAGAGCTCTAGAGTATGAAGGAAAACAAGAGATTTTAGAGGGCAGTCAAAACTTCAAAGAAGAAATCTTAATGAAATGACATTCTTATTTGGGAATTTTTGCCCTGATGGCCAGTTTCACTGATCATGCAGAGAAGCTAAAAATATGGGTAACCCATGGCCATTTGACCAAAGAGCAAGAAGATGAGACACAGAGCAACCAGTGTCACTGAGTTCTGAGAGGGCAATCTCCAAAATGGCAGAGATAATGAAAAATTCTTTGTATAAACCAGGCCCAAGCTTCTAACAGGTGCCTAGACCACATGTGTACAAGATGGACTAATGCATCTCTTGTTTCTAGTTTTGATACAAGGACTGATGCTGACATTAACATTCACATGCCGCTGTTTGAGAGGACATATTTTTCATTTGTCTTGGGTTTATGCTTAGGAGAATACCTGCTGGGTCATAGGGTCAGTCTGTTTGATTTTAGGAAATCACTTGTTTTCCGTGGCTGCTAGAGCACGTTACACTCCACACCACCAGAATAGGAGACTTGTGGTGTCTCCTCATCTTTGCCAGGGCTGAGCAGTTGCCTTCTTTCTAGCTGTCCTAGTGGGTGTGAAGTTGTCTTACTGTGGGTTCTGAGTTGCATTTGACTGATAGCAGATGGCCTTGAGCAATACTTCATGTGCTTATCAATCAGTTGTACATTTTCTTTAGAGAAATATCCATTCAAATCCTTGTCCTTGATTTTTTATGGCATTTGTCTTTTTCACTGTATCATTTCCATGACAATATAAAAATTAATTTTCATAAGGTCCGATTTATTTTTTTATTTTTTTCCTGTGCTGCTTTCTGAGTAGTTAGGTCAGCCTGGATTGTTTGCCTCATAGCTTTTAAGCTCCTCTGAAATGTTATTTATCAATTGGTATTATCTTTTTTTTTCTGTTTCCCCCTAAATTACAAGTACTCTGAGTGTCTGTGTTGTGGTCAGTGTTCCGTCACTACTGCCTATAAAAGTGCCGTATCAAAAGTAGGCAATTGAATCATATTTTATATGCAAGAATATAAGAATCTTTACATTGTCCCAGGAAAAAAACAAAACTGTCCAAACCTTCATGTTAGCATTGAGAACAGTGTAGGATTAGGTGATTTATTTATGCCTTTCCCCCCAAAAAAACAGCTTTAAAGGCACCTCCTGCAGCCTCATGCTCACTGGGAACCTTGGCTCTGTGAATTCTAGGGAAACAGAGTTCCTCGCTCAGAGGCTGCCTGGGGCAGGGCACAGGCTGCTTGTATGGAAATGAGACTGAGCTACACACAGGCGACATCTGCTCCTTGAAACCGGCCAAAGCCACCAGCAGCCTCACACAGCTTAATTCCGGAGACTGACAGCCACTGGGTGTCCCTGAAGAGCCCTCACTTGGACACGGTTGGTCGCAAACCCAATAGCTGCCCAGCTCTGCAGGCTAATTGATCAGTGTTTGGCTGTTAACACTGCTTACCTCCTACACCACATTCCCAGCTCAATCCCCTCTCTACACATCGCGGTCTTTTGCATGGTTTGTTTTCAGAAGATTTTCTTTCCTGGTTAACTTTGCAAAAAGAATGCACTTGGCCCGTTTCACTCAGAAAAAGAGGCTCCTAAATGTCCATTTTACCCTCTCTGAATCCCAGACCCACAGGTTCCTTTCAGTATGAGAACTGAAGAGGCTTCCAAAAGGGTTTTACGGCACAGAATAATATTAAAGTTGTAATTTTACTGGGAATAGCAATGCTACCAAAACATCAACCCCTGACACATCCAAGTGGAATCGGTGGGACCCTTCCCCCCGAAACTCAGTTCAGTCCTGCCTTTAATGAAATCACACCACAGCCTTCTCTCTCTGGAGTCCACAAGGAAATCCAACCCTAGCAGCTGTGGGAAGCCAGACCTGGAAGCGAGGTCTAGAAGAGGCGCCAAATTCATCTAGGACAACCTAGTCTCTGTGAATAGATTAAAAGAGACTTTCTCTCCCTTCTTCCCTTCTTCCCTCTTTACCCTTTCAATTTTCAGGATTGAACCCAGGGACATGACCACTGAACTACATTCCTAGCCTTTTTTAATCTTTTATTTTGAAATAAGACTTCATTAATTGTCCAGGCTAGCCTCTTGAAATACTCCTGCCTCAGCCTCCTGAGTAGCCGAAATTACAGGAGTAAACCACCATGCCCAGTCTGTATTTTATTCTTCAGATTCATATTTCATGCCAGAGAAAGAAATCTCAAACTTCTTGGCCCTAAATTTTATTCTCCTTAGGTAGTTTTTATGATAATACTTGGGCATTGGAATTGCCTGAGAGTTTTTAAAAGGCTAACTATCATGCCCTACTTCAAACTAATTAAATCACCATCTCTGGGTGTGGAGACCGAGTTTCTGAAACTTCGAAAGCTTCCTAGGTGAGTCCAACAGGCAATGAGAATGAAGAACCCCACGTTATGGATTCCATATCATGGAGGGTGATGTTAAGGAGAGATCCTGCTCTAGTGCCCACACTGCTGGCTTGAAGCATTATTCCTAAGTGGCTCCTGACAGGTGGGCCCACGTCTGAGTCTGTCGTCCTCCTATAGATGGACAGGGATCACCTGGCATCATAGTGAGGCTTCCATCAGCCTGAGCTTGTCTCCTTCTCCTCTCTGTTGATCCTGCTTTTCAGACCCAAGCACATGTGGGAGCTCTAGACAGTTCAGCCAAGGCTGAACTTGAAGCTGAGCTTCGGGCATTGATCAGCAGTATCTCTGGGATGACTTCAGTAGGGCTGACCAAGCTGAGGTTCCAGTGCCTCAAATGTACAAACTCTAGACAGGATGCTGCTATGTTTGAATGTTTCCCCCAGAGTCCATATGTTGAAAATTTAACCCTCAAATTTCTAAGTCAACTGTATTGGCAGGTGGGGCTCTGGGAGGTATATCGGCCCAGAAGAAGCTGTGAGGGTGAGGCCTCTGCAGTGCACCAGTGATGTGAGGAGGAAAACAGACCCGAGCTGACTCGCTCGCCCTTCCTCACCATGCAATCCCATGCCCCATCATTTGATGTGGGAAAAAGGCCCACAGCACCAAGCAGATGCCATGTCCTTGAACCTCCAAGCTTCCTGACCATGAGCCAAACAAACTTCCATTCTTTATAACTACCAACTCTCAGGTATTTCACACAGCAACAGAAATCAAGAACTGAGTCATGTCCCGTGTGCAAAGCGGTGCTTCTCGGGCTCACAGGCACCCAGGAGCTGCCTGGAATTCTGAGTCCAGTGACCAGCGTCTGTCACCAGCAATGAGTTTGAGAAACGCGGGAGAGGCAGCCAGAGGCTGCCGTTGTGTTAGCCATTGTGTCAGCTCTATTTTCTGAGAGTGCGAATGCGTTTTGATCCGTGCTGGTGGAGACTGTTAATAAACTCTGTGTCCCTCAGGGAGTCTGGTCTGGAGCTGGGGTAGGTTCAACAGGATGTGGGAGCCTCAGAAACACCAACTGGGGAAAGGCAAAGCCGGGCCGGGGAGCATAACCAGCTCCTTCCCGTGTGGGGGCCGGCTCTGGAGCCTTTCTCTGGTTCTGCGCCTGCTTTCTTACAGCATCAAATTCCAGCTAACAGCCAGACTCTACAGGAATCAGAGCACTCTTTAAAGACAGAAGTAAAGACCTCATTAAATCGAGGCATCCAGAGACTAGAAAGAATAGAAATGAAACTCAGCTCCCCCTCAGGAGACCCGGCAGAGCCGCGCTTCTTTCTCAGTGGAAAGCATTAGTGAGCGACAGCCCCTTCATGGGCTCCATCTCTGCAGCGCTCCCAGAGCCCACGCCACTGACGGGGCGGCTGCGGGGAAGGTACTTCCACTCACTGGGCTCCCAGGGCTGATTCATACTCGAACACACAGTCCTAGTCCTGCAGCCGACAATGGAGACCAGGCTGGGGAGGCCCGGAGAACCCGGCTGCACATCTGCCCTCCGGTCCTCCTGCGCTCTCACAGAGAGTGGTGAGGAGCCTCTACTGCAGGCCCGGCTTGTCCTGTCTGCGGAGTGTCACGAATTAAAAAGAAAAAGCAAAGAAAGATCAGAACAAACAATTTCACCTGTGCTCAAACCCTGGGACTGTTAACTGAGGAAACCTCTGCTTGGACCCAGAGCACACGCTATGGTTTTTCTAAAGGAGCTTTGCTGGGCCTGGCCTCAGGCCAGGGCTACTGAAGGCTTGGGTCGCTTCAGTCTCAGCCTCGGGGAGGCAGCTGAGTGGAGATGACATAACGACAGCAGACAGCGAGCCTGAGTTGGAACCGCAGCTTCTTTTCTGAACTGCTGGATAGCACTACACAATTCCTTTAACTCCCTACAGTTGTTTAATTTGGTTATTTGCCAATTAAAGGTAATATATACATATCATATAAAGCAGGTTGTGAAGACTAAATAAAACATAAAATATAAATGAGGAAAATGGTTTACTTCAATGAAATACAGATATTAACATATAACTGTAGCACTCTGGGTAATCCAGGAGACTTTCTTGATATGATAATAATAATGGCTAACAGGCATGAAGCACTGACCACGTGCTAAACACAGAGCTTCGATATTTACATGCATAAACACATTTTGTCTTTTTTATTTCCAGTACTGCAAATTAAACCCATCACATCAACCTATATCTCTTTTTCAAATTTTTACTTAGAAACAGAGTCTTGCTAAGTTACTAAGTTTCACAGACTGGACTCAGATTTGCAATTTTCCTGCCTCAGCCTCCTTGAGTGCTCGGATTACAGGGTAGTAATCCATCTCTGATTCATTTAACCCATTTAATGAAAATCTGGGTAGAGTATTATTATACCATTTAGTCATAAGAAAATAATGGTTCATAATGTATAAGTAATTTTCTCAAGGTCATATACCTAGTAATAGTTGAACCTACTATCAGCTACCTTGTCACCTAGAAGAACAAAGAAGTTCCCCATGCTTATCTTGAAAATGGAATAATCAACAACTGAAAGTAGAGTACTTGGTTGTATAGACTAGAATTACTCCCCAAATTCTCAGTGTCCATAAGTTTACCGCTTAATGCTTAGTATAAATGTGAAATGATGTGGGGGAAACATTAGTAAGAAGGTCTTGAGTAGTTCTCACCTCTTGTGAGAACACACGCCCTTGTGTAACCTCTCTTTAGAGTACACTGAAATTTTTGTGAAAAAAATACAGCAAAATCCTGGGCTGCCTCTCTTCTAGTTTTCTATTGCTGCACGAATTAGTCGGTTTGGGCTACCAGAGCATAAAAGCACACACAGGATGTTTTAAACAACAAAAATTAATATTTTCAGATTAATGGAAACTGAAAGTCAAAGATCAATGTTATAGCTAATTTGGGATCAGGTAAGAGGTCTCTGCCTGGTTTTTTCTCGGTATGTGGGTGCATAGGGAGGGAAACAGAGCTTCATTGTCTTTTAACAAGGACATTAATCCTGTCTGATCAGGGCTTCTTCTTTATGGCATTATTACATCTTTATAGTCCCTATTTCCAAATATGATCACACAATACAGTTAGAATTTCTTTTTTTTTTTTTTTTTTTTGAGACAGGGTCTGGCTTTGTAGTTCAGGCTGGCCCTGAGCTCAGCCTCCAACTCACATCCAGCAATCCTCCTGCCTCTGCCCCCCGAGTGCTGGGATTACAGGCGTGAGCCACCACGCCCGGCACTGTGGTATGTGGTACTGGTTGCTGCTGGGCGTGAGTCTCCACGCCCAGTATTGTATGTGTTAACCGGGGATCGAACCCTGGACCCTTGCACTTGGTGAGACAGGTGCCGGAATCACTGAGCTAAATCCCCGCCCTACAGTTAGCATTTCAACAAATGAATTTGAAAGGGTATAGTTTCATTCATATAACTTCATAAAATGATTACAAATATAGCAATTTAACACAGTGTAAGTGAGTGTATCATCTCACTATGCCAAAGGCCAAGAGCCCCAGCATAGGTTAGCTGGGCTCTCTGCTCAAAGTATCACAAACTTACAAACAAGGTATCAACCAAGTTGAGCTTTATCCAGAGGCCCTGGAGAAAGGAAAGGAATGCACTTCCAAGTTCCTTCTTTTTGTTGGCAGAATTTCTTTCCTCATGTCTCTGGTACCAAAGTTCCCGTTCCTTGATGGCTGACATCTGAGGGATGCTCTCAGCAATCAGGAGCTACCTTCAATATCTGCTGTGTGGCACCTCTGCCCACAAATTAATCCCACCCAGTCAAACCTCAGGTTTTGAATCTCCAACTTTTCTGCCTCTGGCCTCTGTACCCAACTCAATAAACCTGTTCAAGTAGACTTCTCAAGGGCTCATGAGATGGAGCCATGTCCATCTGCATAACTTCCCTATCTACAGATCAACTGTCATATTAAGGACATTTACAAAATCCCTTTGACCACGTAATGTAACATAAGCATGAAAATGATAGTTCCAGGAGTATGCAGGAGATGTACAATAGGGGAACATCTTAGAATTCTGCACAGCACCATCATTTCTGAGATTCAAAGATGGAGACTTCTGTCTGACTTGTACTTTCCCTCTCTCTGGTTCTGTTCACCTTCATTGTCTGCTGACACATACTGCCGTGGTACGAGCTGCCCTATGGAAGCCCATGGGAGGAAACTAAGGACAGTCTCTAGCCAGCAGCGCCATAAGACTCAGGGACCCTTTCTTACTCAGCCATGGCTGATACCCTAATTTTAGCCTTGTGAGACGAGTGGGCCAAGTGAGCCATACCAGAATCCTGACCCACAGAATGTGTAACTTAATAAATGTAATCTTTTTGGTTTTGTTTTCATATGCTTAATCATTTTTTACTTCACAAGCAAAATTTTAATTTACTCATAACTTATTTATAGTCTACAACATGTTTTGATGTACGGGTTCATTGTGGAGTGTCTAGATCATTCTCTTTAACATATGTACTACCTTATATATTTACTTCGTGTGTATGGAGATGTGTGTGTGTGTGTAGTGAATATGCTTAAAATCTAATTCTTAGCAACTTCAAATATATAATACATTGTTATTCAACTGTAATCACTGTGATGTACAATAGATCTCTTGAACTTACTGCTCAGCGTAAATGAAATTTTGCATTCTCCAACTCTATGGTAAGCACCAATTTGCTTTCTGTTTTTATAGTTTGACATTTTGGACTTCACAATAAGATCCTGTGATATTGGCCCCTCAGGCCCTGTCCTGCTTCACTTAGAATAATATTCTCTACATTCATTTGCCTCCTCCCATTTTCTATTTACACCACATTTTCTTTATCCTAATTTTATTGTTCTAAGGCATTAAATTTGGGGTAATTTTATGCAGCCATATATAACTAATGTAATAGCTCTTAATAGAAACAAAGTGATCAACATATATGATGTGTATATGGGCTATTTCCAAGAGATTGAGTGAGAAAAGAGGCTTGATCTGCCACCTTATAATACATCATAAAACACAGTCCACATGATTTATATGCATGAAGGTGCTGTGCTTAGTATAATGCCTATTTCAGGCTAGAAATTTGTGGCATAATCTGGCAGGGGTGACCCTTGAGACATAGATCTGCCTGCTCCATTGATATGCGATCCTTTATGTACAAGACACTAAATCTTTTCTGCATCCTGTGAACTACCAGAAAGTAGCTCCTGGATAAACTGAGAGAAGCACCCAGTATCTAGCATTAGTATTTCCTGGTGTCTTAAAACTGTGCCCACTATGCTCATCATAGTGATGATGTGGGCAAGACACGAACCGTAAAAGACTTCACCCTGATTTTGTTCAAGATAGCAGTATGATTATCAAGTTCATTGCTAACATTTACAAGGCCCAGGTGAGTATACAAATAGAGTCGCATACCCCATGCATCCAAATAGTCCTAACGTGAAAATAATGCTACTTTCTGTTAAATGCAATATGTTTTATTCTCCTTTCTTGATAATCTATGAAAGGATTAATAGTTCATTGAAGTGACATGAAAATTGCTTTTAAACTGAAAACATCAGCCACAGAAACATCACCTGAATATAATAAGCAGAGCTTCTCAGATATAGAGCTCTGACTAGCCTCCTCTCCAGGGAGTTTCCAGTTTGGGGGCAGACTGGCCCTTAGCACTGGGAGACGTAAGCTCAGCTGTCCCTCAGTATTAAGCATGCCAGTAGAAAATTCCATATTTCCTTATTGAACCTCTGAACCTATTCTCTTGTTTTGCTAAGTTGGTATATATACATTTACCTCTGATTACTCAGTGAAATGTTCATTGCTGCGATCTTGCATGCACATCAAAATAAATCAGATCTTTTCTCCTACCAATCTGTCTATTTCATTTAGTTCATGGGCTTCTAACCATGTCAACCCAAATGGGCAGAGGAAATGATTTCCTCCCAACATAAAACTTCACAGCCACTTCGAAGGCCAACTCTTCTTGCAGAACTTTCATACCATGCTCCACGCATAAAGCCAGCACCCAGCTGTTGATCCTCTCCCAGCTTTTTGCATGCCGCAGCCTCATGTACAAGAATGGGGAGGCCTACCTCCCCAAGGTGCATCCACACCCTCCTTCAAACGCTGCCTCTGATCAGCCCTCAGCATAGACAGGCACAAAGCACCACATTGCTCTTTGGAGGACAAGCACAGAAAGACATTTTTTCAGGTAGCAAAAATGAGCATGATGCCATTCAAGCAAGAACTGCAGGTTTCTAGAGGCATGAGATGGCCTAGGAAGGCACTATCTTCAAGTAAATATGTGGTGTGACTGAAAATGACAGTGCTTGAATTCAAAATATTTAAAACGCATTTCCAATAGACGGAGGGAGGGAGAAGGGAAGGAAGAAAAAGGAGGGAAAAGGGATGAAAAATAGAATTAAGATGTGTTAAATATATGTACCAACTCCCATGAGGAATGTAAGCATTATGAATAGCAAATGTGTGCTAATAAAAGCTAGAAAGAAAGACACTCTGGGCTATCATTGCGTAGTATGGTAACTATACATAGCAATAATGTAATGCACATGGCAAAAAGTCAAGAGAAAAGAAATTTTAGGTTTTCACCATGAAATAGGTGCTAAATGTTTGAGAAGATAGATACATTTAGCCTGGCTGAAACATTCTGCAATGCACAGTCAACAAGTGTTGAACATTACCTGGTCCGACATTCATACACACAAATTTTAGGTTTTTATGTCTTGATTATTAAAAATTCAAATTTCAGAAAAGGAGTCAAGAGATTGTAACTTGTAATTAAGAATTTTCTCACCTATCTTTAAACCCATAAAGCATCTATAGTTAATCTTGAAAACTCCTTGTTAAAATGTTCAGCTGTCTCTGGGTCTCTCTGTCTCTGTCTGTCTGTCTCTTTGCCCCTGTGTGTGTGTGTGTGTGTGTGTGTGTGTGTGTGTGTGTGTGTCCTCACAGGAGAAAAAATAAGACATTCTCTCTATTTTCATAAAGACAGACATATTAGATCTACAGGTAAAGATTCTGTCATCCCCATGGCAGCCTCCAATTTCTCTGATCTCATGTGGGGAAAACTGCTGCTGTTATCTGGCGTTTGGTTGTTTTGTTAGCAGAATACCTCCAGTACAGATTCCCAGTGGGCGTGAAACCATTTCTTCTAAGAGGCAGTGAGGAGTAGAAACATGTTTATAAGAGAGTGACAGCACACAATCACTACGTAGCTTCCAACAGTGCGGCCTGCATGGAATGTATCAGCACTGATTATTGATACACCACAGCTAGAATGGATTTCCAGATTTCATTTATAAGCATTAATGCTGACAGTTGAAAAATAAAATATAAAATGAAAAATAGTGCTTTGTGTTTGTACCTGTCTCTTCCATGTGGGTTGGCTACAATGCCTTCTTCACTCTTGTCGGTTGTTTTCACCACCCTACAGATCCTAGGATGGTTAAGTGTAATCATGACACCTTGATTGGCTTGGAAGGCTCAGGGGAACTGGAAGAAGAAACTTCTGGGTGAGTGTGGATAGTACATGCAGGCATGGCCTTGGGTACTATGTCAGGATCCTTCCTCTCTGGCAGTTTCCTTGCTCTGCTTACAGGTTGCAGGAATGAATAAATGATTGGACAAATTCCCTCCAAGATATTCACTGCATGTAGCATCCTTGCTGATGCTACTCAGTGGAAATATAATCCACTCAAATTCTTCACAGATCTTGTTTGATGAATTTTGAGAAGGAATGCCCTTTTAGAATCTGGATTCTAAACATTCAAAACAATAAGTAGAGAAGAATAGCTTCTGCTCCTACATGAGAGGATGACTTGTCTGAGTTGCCTTGCATATATTATGAAGTAATAAGTTCCCATGATCTGTTGTCCTGGTGGCAAGAAGGTCCCGCCTGGACTCTGGACATAGTTCCTTTTGCTTCCGAGCCACTCAGAAGGCCTGGAAGGCTGTCTGTTATAACATCTCTCTGGTCTCCCTCTCTAGGAGGGATTCTATATCCTAATTTAGCTCTTTTTAGTACCCCTATGTGTAGCAAAAGACCTGAGATTGCATCGGCAAGATCAGAAATAACAAAAAGCTGAAAATCATCAGGTCTGGAAGGAAGTAGATAAGAGTGTATTCAAAGGACTGAAGTATAAAGTTTTGACCTTCAGAGGTGCATCTGCCTCATATCAGGAAGAAATGAAATCTTCTGAGAAAGAAAGCAGTGACTCCCGCCAGTAGCTATGTGTTCATCAGGCTGGGGGAAGAGGGAGGGGACTCAACATTGTATGTTAGTGAAGGGACAGACTTCCTTTGCCCAGTGAGTATACAGTGAGTTCATATAAGGAAGATAGGAGTAAAATCAACCTTCAAGAAGAGCATCTTTTGTACTGAACTCCCATTCCCAACATGGAGTAGGAAAAGTAGATGGCAGGATAGATTGCAGAAGAAAAGAGGGATGAAAAATCATCTTTAAAAGTCAAAGATTATTTGCATATCATTTATGAGGCTCTAGGTTCAGTCCATAGCACAAGTTAAAAAACTAAACTCAAAAATCAAATTAGTAGGATATAAGGCTCACTCGGGGAGTTGGAGTACTGTTCTTTATTCTAAATGAATGTCCAGTGCTCATCTTTGAGTTAGTTTCTTCCAGTAAGTCCAGCAGAAAGAGGAAGGACATTCATTTCAAACAACTGAATCTCCTAAATTCAAGCTGCCTGAGGACTCCAGTGAATAGATGTTTAAACAGTCTTTGAAAATACAGGGATTTAAACAGTGTGGTACATTAATTCAACATAGCCAATACTCAGATTATATTGCATTGCATATAAATATTCAAACATATGCCAATGAGAGAGCAAAGTAAGGTTGCTGAATGAACTGTCTTGGAAAACTAGCCGTAGAAAAATTCACTTGAATGTTAGGTACCAAATCAAATTTTGGACAGGTCAAGAGTTATTTTGTTTAAATCAAAGCATAAACAAATGATAAAAATATAAATGACTAACAAGCTTTGGAGAGGAGAAATATTTACAGTGAAAAAAGATTTTTTAAAACATCACAAAGGAAAAAGATGGGCAGATGTGATTTTAAGATCTATGTCTTTGTATCTGAAAATCTTAATCAAACTTAAAAGAAAAACAACAAACAAGTAAACACACTCTTGGAGCAACTCTAACAACAAAGGATTGTGTATTTGTACATATGAATTAATGCAAATCTTCAAGTAGAACAAATAAGACAATAGATGAGCAGAAAAGGGTCCTAAAGGACCTTTCCACAAAGTGGAACAGCTACTGTTCAACAAACATGAAAAATGTTCAGCTACCTCTACCAATCAAAACTATGCAAATAGAAACAATAAAATTAAATGCCTTTCAAATTAGCTAGTCTTTTCAAATGATAGTATGAATATTAAGCAAAGTGTGGCAAAATGGGTATTTTCTTACTATTCAGAGCACAGTATACGTACATTGTCATAGGCTTTTTAAGAGAATTAATGTGCATCAAACCCTAAAAATGGGCATATCCTTTGATCTGTTAATTACATACTGGAATAGACAGCTTAAAGAAATAAGCTAAAATATTGATCATGGGTTGAAGTGAGGCAGAGTTAAGTTTATGCAACAAGACCAACATTACAGCAGCAAAAGTAATAGGAAGCAAAATTTTTTAATTTAAATGTTTGGTTAAATAAGCCATGCCATAATCCTTGCATGGAACATTATGGGAGTCATAAAATGCAATTTTCACAAAGACTGTATAATGTAGAAAATGCTTATGATATAATAGTAACTAAAAAAGCAAGATAAAAATTGCTCATAGAGAATGGATATAATTTTGTAAAAAAAAAAGAAATCTCTGCATAAAAAGCCCTGAAGAAAAGTCATTAAAATGTAAATAGTTGCCATGCATGAATGGTAAAATTGTGTGTGATTTTTTATTTTCTTTCTACTTTTCAGGAATTTTCTATATTTTCCAATAATGTAGGAAAAATTACTTTTATAAACATTGAAGATTTCTTATCCCTTTGACTTCTTGGAGCATTATGAATATCAAATATTTGCTTCAGCAAAAGGTCATTTTTGGAGGACTCATTTTTTGAAGGTACTCATTACAAGGTAATATCTAATGAAGTATCAAAGCAAAAAAAAAAAAACAGGAATGTAAATTGAGATAGATGCACAGTGCTGGTCATCTCGTGGTGTTCAATGGATACCTGCAGAATGAGTTAGTAAATGAATGAACCACTGCATGGTAATGAGTACTGTCTCAATAGCACATATCAACGGCCTGGCACTAGTTCATTATCTTAATGTATCAACCATGTATTCCTTCCAACAGCATAGGAGATAAGCACCATCAATTTCTCCATGTTATAATGGACAATCTCAGGTAAAAGAGGTTAAGTAAGTTGGTCATGGTCACAGATTGGTAGTTAGAATTCAAAACTTAATCCAGGTGGGCAGTCTGCCAATGTTCTAAGGAAGTGTTAAGTGCAACTATCTCAGTTTAAAACACAACCCAAGAATAACATTCCAGCCATGCACTCAAATGGGATCCTAGAAACAGATTTTTTTTTTTTTTTTTTTTTTGCTATACTACGAATTGGATCCAGAGCTTTGAACTCAAACTACATCCTCAACTGCTTCCCCTCACACTAAAGTATGAGTTCTCACCAAGTCACTAAGTTCCTCAAGCTGGACTTCAATTTGCAATCCTCTAGCCTCAGTCTCTTAGAGTGCTGGGAATACAGGTATATTTCAACACAACTGGCTGAAATGGATTTTTAAAATCCATATGAGACAACCCAATAATTTTTCAGAAGGACTAACATTTATTTAAGGCTGCTTTTCCAAAGCACTAATTTAGATCAGAAATTATAGTATTTGGATATTTATAGTTACCTACCTCTTCACTCTAGAATATAAGTTCCTTTTGGAAGAAAGGGTCTGACTTGGTTATCACAGAATCCCCAGTGTCTACTACCTAGTATCACAGTTAACCAACAGATCCACAAAATATCTCCCAGCACCTAGAAATGACAGAAGAGGTTCACTGTGGTGAGTGATATGGCCATGATACTTAGGGTAAGCCTCTCTCAAGAGGTAAGAAAGTGGCTTTTCAGTCAATTCCTAAATAATGAAGAAGCAGCCACAAAATGATGTGGATGAACAGAGTTCTGACTGTCTCATTTTATCTGTTCATGTTGCTATAAGAAAATACTTCAGACCAGATAAATTATCAGCAGTAGTAATGTATCCTACACAGTCTGGAAACTGAGACATTCAAGATAAAGACATTAGCAGAGCTGGTGTCTACTGAAGGCTATCTCTCTGCTTAAAGATGGCAGCTTCTCACCCTGTGCTCACATGGTAGAAGGGGGAAGTGAGCTCCCTCTGGCCTCCTTTACATGGGCACTAATTCCACTCATGTACACAGATCCTTGCAGATCTAATCATCTCCAAAGCCACCACCTCTTAAAACAACCACCATGGGGATGAAATGTATAAGATTTCCACATGAATGTTGGAAGGACACAAAACTTAAACTATTATAGGCAAGTTTCAAACAGAAGGAACCCCAGGTGCCAATGTTCCCAGGAAGAACCAGCTTAGAATTTTTGAGGGAAAGAACTGGAAATCGGGGTGGTTTGGTGGAGAGAATGAGCAGCAGCATCAAGCAGGTAGAGAGGAGGTGAAAGAGAAGAAGGCCTGTAGGAGTTGAGGAGTTGAAATACTGCTCTGGTTGCAGCAGGCAGCTGTTGTAGAGTTTGGCGTTTGGTAGAAGTAGGAAGAGAACTTATTTTTAGCTAGAAAGATTACAGTCATTTAACGCGCACTTGCTTTCAAAAGTCTATCTGGTGCAATGTTGGAACTGAGCACCGGGTATGTTAAACACCACCCAAATGCAAGTGGCAGAGTAGCCTTGTGATATCCTCACAGAACATACTTCCAGTTGCCTTCAGTACAGACAGTGGAAGGGGTGGATGAAAAGCCTTGTGCTAAAACTCTTAACCTCCACTGTGGACTGAGTAGTTATTTGTGTTGATGTTCCAATCGCCGGTGTATTTGGAGATTGAGTTTTTAAAGGGATGACTAGGGTCATAAGGGGATACCCTAATCCGATGTAACTATTGCCCTTGGAAGAGACATCAGCAAAGCGTGTTAAGAGAGAAAAGGCCTTGTGAGGACACAGCGTGAAGGTGGCAATCTGCAGACCAAAGAGTAAGGCCTCAGGAGAAACCAGTACTGCTGGCCCTTTGACCTTGAGCCTCAGTCTCCACAATATGAAATACATTTCTGTGGTCTATGGCATTTTGTGATAGCAACTTTAGCAAACTAGTACAGTTTCCAGTTGTACATTTATCCTCACAAAACACGAATGTCATCATTGATCGTTCTCCTCTGCTTTTTCTAAAACTGGGGAATTTCTGTGATGTGGAATGTATGAAAGCTGATTGCCCTATGTAACCTTCCTGCATAGGGCACTCAGTCCTTCAGAAAAGATAGCAAGAAGGAGTCAATAAAGGCGTTAGAAGAACTTCACCTTTTCCTGCTTGTTGTCCAGGACATACCACTGACCCAGACCCGCTGGAGACAGCAAAGAACATCACCACTGAAAGGTGCAGCAGTTTTCAGAGGTGTTAGGTGATCAATATTTTTACAGCATTTATCACGTAAGAGGCACAACTGCAGGAACTTCACTTAGGAATTAGCGTAAGCCTCACACAACCCTACAGTGTGTGTGCCACTATTGTGTACAGTTTAGAAATGAGAGAACAGAGCTCTAAAAGGACTTCATGACTTTTGCAGGCTCAACAGAAAGTGGCTGAGGCAGGATTCACCACAGTGCATGTTTTTAATGTTGTTTTTGGTTTTGGCTTGGAGTACTAGAGATTGAACTCAGGGCTTTAACACTGAGCTATACTCTCAGCAGTTATTTATTTATTTATTTATTTATTTATTTATTTATTTATTTATTTATTTATTTATGTGAGACAAGGTCTTGGAAAATTGCTAAGTTGCCCACTGTGGGCTCCCACTTGTAATTCCCCTGGATTCAGCCTTCCAGAATTCTGGGATTACAGATGTGCGACAGCACAGCCAGCCGTGTACATGCTCTTAGTGACTGCAGTTGTACAGAAAGAAAACTGTCTCCAGGCCAAGGAATCTCTGCATCCCTCTGCAACACTCTGCTCTTGCATCAACAAAGGTGGTACATCAGTAACTCTGGGCATCAGAAGCAACCTACTTAAGAACTTTTTCTGATTTATTTTCCATGACTGTCTTCAGCAACGGCTTTAACTATAGACAGCAGTATGGCTCCTGAAGTGCTGCACCAGATCTATCTATCTAGATAGTTTTTTAATAATCTCATAGGGTTGTGAAGGAACTTAATTAAGATAACTCATGACAAGGACTTAGCAGATGACTTAGCGCACAATGGCATGCAATAAATATTTGCTAACAATGAGTAAAGCCACTCCCATCAACCCCTGCCTTTGTTCATCTTCATTAACTTCATTAAGATTTTCAGGTTTTATATCAAGAGCTATGTGATCTTCCAACTCAAAACCTGGGACAAACTACTTGAATAGATGCAAAAGACAAAGTCAGAGCACCCTCATGCCTGTGACCAATGTTCTGCATGAGAAGGCTCCCAGGCCCGATAGACGTGCTCTGTGACTCATCCCACCTTGCCAGTGCCTCAGACACAAGACAGTCACCTCTCCCATCTCGCATTTCATAGAGAATGCTGCAGAAAAGTTATTTACAGTGAAAGTCTGGCCACTGGTCCTCTCTGATATAAGTGAATTTTAAAATACTTTAAATTCAGGATAAAGCACTGAAATGGGAAAATCTTTACACTCCAATAAGACATCATTACTGGCAAGTATATTGCACTTTCAATATCAGACTGAAAACTAGCCATGCATGAAAGGGAATGAGGGCATCAGCATGGGCATCAGGCAGCTCAACAGTCAGGACCCTGCTTGGGAGGAAGAAGCCACAGGGGCTCTGCACAGAGCTCTTCTCGGCCCTCAGCCTTTAGAGGTGCTATTTGGGGCCTCCTTCTGGACCCTGGGTGGAGGCCAGGAGAGAAGGTCCTGTCCGTTCAATACTCATGGAAAAGGACACAGGGGTAGGTGCGACAGGGTCATTAGCATTTAGACTGCATAACTGAGAAGTTGATGAGCTGAAGGACTGAGAGCTGTGACCCTGAAGAGGACACCCAAGGGCAGACACCAAAAGTTCCTCATATTGGTCTTTTGCTCTCAAACAGGGATTGCAAGTATGGGCAAAGGAAGGAAGAGAGAGAACAGGAAGGGAAGAAAGAAAGAAGGTCAGAAAAAAGGAGAAAGGACTACGGGAATAAAGGGAGAGTAAAGGAACTCAAATGGGAAGGAAAAAGAAAAGAAGGCAATGAGAGAAGAGTTTATATTCATCAAGAGTGTGGTCATGGTTTAGGTCTAAAATGTCCCACCCCAACTCAGAGGTGGGGCTTTGAGACGGTGACTGGATCGTGGGGGTGCTTCAGTCATCGTCAGCGGATCGATCAGTGCTAAGTTCGTAGCTGAACACACTGTTAGGAAGTGAGGCCTGGCTGGAGGAGGCGGTCACCGGGGTGGTGCCGTGGAAGGATACACTCTTGTCTCCAGTATCTCCCTTCTTTCTCTCCCTTCTTTCTCTGCTTCCACAGGCTGAGCATCTCTGCTCTGCTGTGCCCTCCCCACCACACACTTTCCTTGCTGTCAGCTCATGAAATCGTGAACCAAATAAACTTCTTTATATTTTAAGTGTTAAGTATTTTGTTCAAGTGACAGGAAAGTGACCAAGACAGGTGCCGACTGCAGGACAGGTATTTCTGCTTATTTCTGTGAGGAAAAAAATCTACTGCTTCAACTTACGAACAGGGCCTTATGTTCTTTGTGGTCATGAGGTTGATTCAGAGTCCAGAGCTCTTTCCACCTCAATGGCCACTGGCTGTCCCTGGTTTGCCTGAGCCAATGTTCAAAGGACACATTTGAGACCAAAAAGAGAGGAAGGTCTTCACTCTTCTCTCACCTAGCCATTTTAAACAGTATCTCACTTAATTCTTGTATCATTATCCTCACTGTATAAATGAAGACCAAGACCTCATGAGGTTACATAGCTGTTCTTCAAGAAAGCTGACACTTTTACCTGAAACTGTCTTTATTTAGAACTGTTAACCTCCACTAAAGTCTTAGCTCAGTTATTAAGGGGGTGGGGGCAGAGGTGTCTATCTTTTCAAGCTTGTGCTAGGCTGAAGAACTCCACAAAGATGTCCATGTCTTGATCCTTGGCACCTTTAAATATATAAATTTACAAGGTAAAAGGGACTTGGAAGAAGTGATTAAGTTTAAAATGTTAAGATGAAAATTAGACTGGATTCTGAGCATCACTGCAGCGAGTCAAATATAAGGTCAAATGTCCTTATAAAGCAAAGAGGAAGACAGGAGGGCCAGAGGCAGACAGAGAGAGGAGAGAGAGAGAAGCTATGCTGCTGAGGAGGTGGAAAGAGGCCGTGAACCAAGGGATAACATAGTAACACAGGCATCCTTTAGAAGGTGGAAGTGATGAGGGTACTATTCTCCTCTAGAGTCTCTAGAGGGCACGTAGGGCTGCTGACACCTTTATTTGGGCAATGAGATTTATTTTAGAGTTCTGATCTTCAGAACAGCAAGATGCTCAATTTGTGCTGTTTTAAGGCACTGAGTTTATTAATTTGGTACAGTAGAAATAAGAAGCATGTACCCTCAGTGTCCTGCTTCTTAAATGGAATTATAATCACAGCCTTGCCTTTTCCATGCAGCTCTGATGACAGTACACAGTCTTAGGTCTTTATCCTGGCCAAAAATACTGCTCCCATTATTGCACTCTGTTTGAGCTCTATGCCCAAAGGAGTTTTTCCTGCCAGTGAGGCTCACCGAGACTTCCCACATCTTAGCCCATACTCTTTCAGAGCTCCCTGTTCAGCTTGCTCTAGAAAAGAGCCAGCTCATGTACTGGGTCCCACAAAGCACACAGACCAACAGAAGATGCAAAGCCTAAAGATGTAGAGGGCCTGGATCCTGATGACAACACTTGAGGCCCTGGGTCTGATTATGATTGAAGCCAACTTTCCCTTGAACTTTTTAGTTAGGCAAGCCAAGAATTTCATTTTTGCTTATGGTAGTCTGAGCTGAGTTACTGTCACATATAACCTAAAGCATCTGCTACATACTCTTGTGAATCAGACTCTGCACCACAAATCTTTGTTGTAAAACCCTATATAGTAAGATTACATCTTTCAATAGATGAAAAAACCAACACATGAAATAATCAAGAAACTTACCCAAAGGAAAACAGCACATAAGTCATCATGAAATTCAAACCAACTTTGTGTCTGAAGTCCTGGCTCTTTCACCAATACCTATTTCTAACTTTCACTGAACTTGAACACTACTTGGGGGGCCATAAAGTCAAAATGAAAATGTTATTTCTCTTAGGTCTTTACTCTTGCACTAAAAATAACAGATCACAGTTGTTGTTAAGTCCTATGATAGAACCTTTTAAAATCTCTGCTGAAAATCTTATTAAGTTTCTGTTTAGAATGTAATGTGTGGTAATAAAAAGATACAAGCTCTTTGTAAAACAGTAAAAGCTGTCAGCTATCAGGTTGCTGCCCAAGGAGCTGCTTTTACATTCAAATAATACCTAGAACAGTAAAGAGCTGGCATTTTCTTTTAGGAAGGAGTTTTGTGTTTGTTGGTTTGTTACTACACAGAGGACACTGAAAGCCCCATCTAAAATGGAGAAAAACTTGAACACATAAGCAATAATCTTCTTCCCTTGTCCACATTCCTCTCCATATAAAGTGGCTTCTCCATCTGTCTGAATAGCTGATTATTTTGAGCGTCCATTAACCTGAACTTTAGGATTAATGAGAAGGAATCTCTGTTCTATTTATTGACCTGATCTAAACATCAAAAATGCAGGTGCCTACAGATGTATGTAAACAAGTAATCAACCAATTGGAACCCTTTTGGAAAGCTTCATGCTCATCTTTTTAAAAAATTCCTGAATAAGGAAGATTAATGCTTGTGTTTACAAAAAAAAGTGAGTTTTAAAGCTATAGTGTCTTTTGTCTACATCTCCTTCTCTAATGTGGAAGAAGACGGGGATATATCCACGAGGGATGACAAGCCTTGGGAATGGGGCACGTGGGGGACATGAGGCCAAGCAGCCTGACACACCATGCCAGGTTATATGGCATGGATTCGAGGCACAGGTTAATCTAGAAACCTAACCTGTAGACACAAGAGCTGGGTGGGGGCTTGGGAAAACAGGAGCCGCATCCACACTATTCATTTGCACCATGCTCAGGGCAGGATCTAACACAGCCTGGATAGTCAGTAGACATTTTATGAATGAATGAATCACTCAAACAGTAAAGGAATGATTACTGGTTCAGAACTGAGGCATTCAGCCTGCTCCTTGAATGCTTTGCAGTCCTACACGGAGTTAAACCATGCAATTTAATTGGGTGCAAAAGGAGAGAGTGAAGAGACAATGATGAAAGGAGGAAAGGAAAGATCCTCAGGGGAAAAACATTTCAAAGTACTTGTGGGACTTTTAAAGAAGAAAAAGAGGAGTCAGTGAGGTGAATGCACTGACTTACAACTGAGACGTCTTATCAAAAAGTGAGTCTTCTATTTTGAGGCTTAGAATGATGACATCAGCCCCCAAGGAAGCCACAGTTGGAATCCTAGAAGGAGAAGGCACGCTGGCATCTGGACAAGAGAAGAGTTGCAAAAAAAGCAGCAGAGCCAGAAAACCTCCCCAGTGTGTTAAATCCTGCTTGAGGCAAAGGAAAGCAGCCTCCAAACCAGCAGATTCCTGGGAACTGCAAAAAAGGAAGAATCACCCTGCCCAAGACAGGAGACAGCTGCATCCCAGTGGGGCAAGAAACCCAGCCAGGAGCTGTGCAGCCCCTTCCCAGGGGTGAGAGAAACCAGTCCAGCACTGAGCATTGATCTGCATTATCTCACTTCACCCCCAGAGTGATTCCAACATTCACCTCTTCCCCAGGGTCTGAGCTGCTTGCAACCAAATGAAAGAATTTCACACTCAGCAACTGTGATGCTTACTACTCTGCTATAGTCTTTGATTAATGATTCTGTCCATCGTTTAGTCATCTCCTTACTATCTTTTCTGTGCAATGCCCAAGTTCTTGCCAGAAAGGACGCTGTCTTAGAACATGTGGAAAATTACTGAAGTGGCTGGCTTTGAACTCTCTCTGCAAAGGACAATAGTGTTATTTATTCTTAATTTTTATTGATACTTTCATTGTTCTTTGGAAAGAACTTTGGCTGGTTCTGCGGCAGGAGAGGGAGAGAAATATAAAATATCTCACTTCTGAGCCTCCCTTGATCTTGGTATCTTACATAGTCCCTTACACTGAGCCACAGTGAGGATCTCATCAATATTTTCTCAAGTAAATGAGACCAGAAGAGCTTATTTACAAATAACTGTCATCATGACGGAAACACAAAATCTACAAGGGCAAAAACTCTTTACAGCCCTATACTTTACCTCCCGGACCTAATCTGGCATTGACTCCTCCCCAGACATGCAAAGTAATTGTTGACATCCTTCCTGCTTCTTCATCTGATCTCTCACCAAGCTATTTGATTTTATTTTACAATTCTCTTTCGGATCAACCTCAACCTTAAATCTCACTGTCACTGCCTTTAGTATGTGTCCCCTTGGGCTAGAAAATATTGCAATAACTGTCTCTCATCTTGTTCTAGCCAGGAAGGATTAATTATAGTAAATATCACATGTACTCCTGCTAATGATCTTTTACAGAATTTTCACTCTCATCTCTTTTTACTTCTCCCATTTGAACCTGTGTCCCAACCACTCTGAGCTTCTCACTGCTCAGAGAATGAAGTGCCTCAGCCTCAAGGGAACTCTTACATCTTTGCTCCTTCTCCCCCAAAATCCTGCTCTCCTGGAACAATGTATTTTCTATATCCTCTTGACATTGCTTCTTAGGCCTAGAACTTGGTCCCACTCCCCGTGTCTTTGCTCCAGTTCTCTTCTCACTGTTGAAGAAAGAGACCTACAGGGAGCTACAAGAGAGACTACCATCTTCCAAGACAGACTTTTATCTCTGTTGATTATTTTGTGAAATGTTCCCAGTACAAAGGAAAAATAGCACCATGACCATTGCTACATGGGGCAGTGGAAGAGGACAGGGTCAAAGTGCAGGCTTCACAGCAAGATGGGACCCAGAAAGGAGCACAGAATTACTATGTGGCTTTGAGTTCTCCTTGCACACTTACTATAAAGCTCCATCACCCAGAATTCTAGGAAACAGCAACAGCTTTCTGCAGGCTGGGAAAGCCTGCTGGATTCTATCAGTCTGGCAGGCCTGGTGATTCCTTCTTAAAAATTACATCGTGGGATAGACATAAAAATACAGTTATACAGGAAGAATAATTTCTATTGTTCCATAGCATGTAGGGAACTGTAATTCACAATAATTTATTGAAATTGAAATACACAATAAATTATTGTGAATTACACAAAGAAATTATGTTTGAGGTAATGGAAATGGTAATTATACCAATTTCATTATTATAACTTGTATACATGTATTGAAATATCACACTGCACCCTATAAAATATGCAATTATTATGTATCAATTTTTAAAAGTTTGAAAACCACTGTACTGTGGGATGTAGGCATTTTTCTAAAAGGAATGTAGCAGCCTCCAGGAGAAATGAAGCTCAAAATTAGGTACACACAATCACACAACTCAATTTTTATTACTGGAAAAATAACATACAATCATAGTCTACTAAGCAAACAATACAGAAGGCTACGATGTAAAGCGTGCTCACCTCTCAACCACTATGCCCCAGACCTCCTCCCTTACTTGTCATCTACCTCCTAAGAAAACCTACCTAATGCAAAAATAAGTCAATACTTGTATATTTTAAAATTAATGGAAGCACAGAGAAAATATTAATTTACACATTACCATCTTTACTTAAAATATAGTTTGGAGATCCCATACGAGCTGTACAGTACCAACTGCAAAGAGGGGCCACGGTAGATTTAACTTGTCTATTAGGAAGCTTTTATTTTGTGTTCAATCCTTCATTATTATAAACTTGTAGCCAAAAACAGATCATGCACAAGTCATGTGGTACAGATGCCAGTATATGCAACATGAATTCAAAGAGAAAGCTATAGAATTTAAAATGAAGGTCCTCTTCCCTTCCAAATACTAACAAGGACCAGCCCTGCTCAGCTTGAGACATCAGCACATTGGGAAAGGTGTCACCAAAGGTAAAATGAAGGTCCCTATGTACACAAAGGACCCCTGGAGTTGTGGGCAGAGTCTCAGTGAGGAGAGCTGACTTCAAACGGGGACTGGCACAACCTTGCCTGCACAACAGGCACTAAAACTCAGTGCAGCAGTAAAATCCAGGCAGAATGTTTTGTTGCTTTCAGATTTATTGCCTATATATAAACACTTAGAACAGCCTTTCACGGTTGGGTCTATTGTTTAACAGGGTGATTGGGTTAGCCAAAGCTCTGCTCAAAAACCTAAAATCAGTGAAGAACATGAATTCAAACTATGATCAACCGTTTCCAAAGCATTTAGACACCTAGTAACATACAACAGCATCTTTCTAGTCTATGCCCAAGTCATAATGGTCATTAACTGTACCCAAAGAATCAGTGAAACAGGCTTAGCCATCTAAGATCCTAGGTATACCCAAATGGGAACAAAGCTGTACATCCCGAGTCACAAATGTATATCAACACACAGCACCTACCTCCCACATACACGCCATTTATGATACTAAACTGGAGTGCACGGTCCTGCTCAAAGAGGAAGCCACCACTCGCATCAGCATCATTTTCTTATGGCCAAGCAGGCCCATTACCATGAGATCTCACACAGTGTCAAAACAAATGATTTTAGGGAAAAGTCATCCAATGTGAAAGAATTTTAAAATAACATTTTAAAAAGTTAATTACATGTATGATGAAAAAACATGTACTACATTAGCTCCAAGAGCTCCAGCCCTCTGTTTAATGTTTCTCTAGATTATTGGCAATTCCTTTATTTTTCTCCAGAAAGGCTCACCCCAAATCCTTGTAATCCCTAGTAATAGAAATAGTACTATAATACTACCCCAAATATGGCTGAAACAGAAATTGTAAAGCAGACACATTTTTGCTGAAAAGAAAGTGTTGAACCACGTCTCTGCTCCTACTGAGGGTATGAAACACCCATTTGAGATATGTGAGGACTCACAAGACAGAATAACTAAGAGCTCAACTGTATACAGCCAGCGGTAAAAATGAACGACTTGGGCCACACTATCAGTGAAAGGTCAGGTCACCCTAAGAAAGCAACAATATTTCATTATCAGTGGTACTGCCCGGCCATGAGCAGGGCCTTCTTGACTATTGTTCATGCTCCAGGTGGCTTTCTTTCCTGGGTCCTTGGAAGTGAGTCACAGGCTCTTTCTTGAAGTACTTCAGAAGAAGAGCAGGAAATCCGAGGGCTCCTGACACTCATTCTTGCCATTCCCCCTTTGAGTGGGATGTGCAAATTTGCTTCTACTCAGAACAGCCTCTTGTCCATATGGCATGTTCCTGGAGGAAATGTGTCTGCATCGCAGAGAACTCGCCCGGGCAGGGTTGACATTGGCATATGGCCTTCCCCATCAGAACAAGAACAAGGGAGGACGGATCCTGTGGTCACCCATTAGCAGCATCCCAAATGCAGGAACTACTGTTTGTGCAAGAATAAAAGATGGATTTAAGTGCAATTTGATCCTCATTCCTACTTATTATGTTGAAATGTAAGACTTGAGAAAGATCTAAAGATTTCCATGTTTGGTATGGAAGCTTTGCTGGGAAACCCAAAGCACCTCTTTATACACTCCACTGGTTACCTAGTGTCCACCCAATACCATACTCTGATTTTCTTTTGGAAAATTATCAATCCTTTTGGGATACTTTGGAGCTACTTTTCTTAGGTAGCCGATCTTATCCTAGGTAGTCTATCTTATCCTAATCAAAAATTGAAACTATTTCATCATTCCTGCATTAGATCACTCTATAAATCTTCCCTGGGCATCTACTTTGTTTCAGACACTCATCCTGGAAAATATATATTTATAATTAAGAGTCAATGTCTCCCTATTTCTAGATGGTACAATCCAGCTTTCCTTGACCCTAGTTTAGCTAGAGGTAACTCCTTTTCCTGAAGTTAGGATCTTCTACAGAATGACCCAACAGCTAGAAGTTAGTGGTCTCATCTGTTCAAATTCGATACTCTTATGAAATTTGGGGTGAGTTCCATATTTTTGGATCTCCAAAATTTCTTGCACTTCTGAAACTTTGAGATGTATCTTCCTATCAATCCCCCATTTTCTGCATCAATTCCAGTAGTACCCAATAGACTTGCAAAGAACAACTCCTTTATGTTTGCTGGCCGGAGTCTATTTTATTGCTTGGATGCCAAGAACTCCCACTGATGTTGGCTTTGCTTCCTAGCCTGTCTATCCCAGCACTTAGTCCATTTGACTATTTCATTCTATCAAAACTAGTGTTTTCATCAGAGTTTTATAAGAAGAACTAGTTGAAAATAACCAAACTTGGGCCGGGGAGTTAGCTCAGTGGTTCCGGCGCCTGTCTTGCAAGCGCAAGGGCCCAGGTTCGATTCCCCGGTAACCACATAACAATACTGGGTGTGGATACCCACACCCAGCAGCAACCAGTACCACATACCACAGTGCCGGGCGTGGTAGCTCACGCCTGTAATCCCAGCACTCGGGAGGCAGAGGCAGGAGGATTGCTGTGATGTGAGTTGGAGGCTGAGCTCAGGGCCAACCTGAACCACAAAGCGAGACCCTGTCTCAAAAAACCTAAAAAAAAAAAAGAAAAAAAAGAAAATAACCAAACTTGTGTTGTGGAATACACAACATATACCACACACACACACACACACACACACACACACACACACACACACACAGAGTGATCTCTACAGTGAAACTTTAACAACAGCTATTGATGTCCTCTTACTAGGATATAAATGCATTTTGCAGACTTTAATTCTTGCCTAGCTTGGTGTCTTCTACATTCTAACTAACCTATTTCACTACACCTCAGTGACAGGTACTGCTCAGTTTGGGAATGCCGATACATTCTATCCAGCAATTGCTTTGTATCAGAGAAATATCCTAGCAGCTTTTCTTTCAAGTCATCGATGTTCTGGAGCTTTAAATCCATTCTCCAGGCAATACCAGATTTACTACGATGGCAAACCATGTCTTTCTAAACTGAATTCCTGCAGAATCCAGGGAGTTAATACAAAAAAGTAAAGGTAGCTACCTGTAAAGAGCTAGGAGCCCACACACAGGAGAGCATATGCCCTACTGTAGTAGTTGCTACCACTCAGCCATTAGCAAGCAGGAATGTGGGGCTAGGTTTGCCAAATCTTCCTGTGTTTAGAGAGAAGTTTTGAAATCGAGATCTGTGAGTGACATCTGCCAAATTTTAGATGTTGGCAATAGATTAAAAGGAATTCGTATTCTGAGGACAGAAGAATTTGTGCTGCAGGCAGGTATAAAACAACAGAACATGAGTTTCTAGGTGTGGATTTCCTTCCCTTATTCCTACATGTACATCACTATGAATCAGCCTGCTGGGCTTGGGGAGGCTTTGAGTTTCACATCCTTATTCTGTTTTTTGTGTTTGGAAATCACTTTCTCCTACCTGCTTACTTATTATTATTGCTCTAAGAATTACCTCAGGCTCCAATCTTTATGGTCTTTCAGCAATTAACCCCTGCTAGAATGTTTCCCCTGACAAAGGATATATTACCACCCATCAGATGGCCCCAAAGAAAACTCCATCTCATGGAGCAGGGGAAACTGTGCATTTGATTTAAAACAGTCCAGGCATGGTGGCACACAGCTATAACCGTAGAACTCTGGGAAACTGAGACAGGATTGCAAATTCTTAGTAAATTTGTGAAAACTTGCCTCAAAATTTAAAATACAAACAAGGGCTGGAGAAGCTCAGTATGAAAGTCCTGGTCTCGATCCCCAGAGTGACTAAACAAACAAACAAGTAAATCTACATTCAGTTCTCAGCTTGGTCAGTTAGCCTGTATAAACCATTATTTTCTCATTGTTGAACAAATATTTGCTTGGAAAATTAAATATGATCACACTGAACAATATATTTTACCTTTCACATAGTAAATAAGAAGGTCCTAACAGTAGTTCCCTTGCTTTCTTTCCATTATACTTTATCTATTTGTCCTGACCATGCCTTCTTGAGATACAGAACATCTCTACTTCACATGGTGTTCCTCTAAAATCAAAAGATCATATTCATGCCCCCACAATCTCTTCTCTTGCATAATAAAGCCAGGCATTTCAAATGGAACCCATGTGGACACTCAGCCCACTCCCTCCTGGATTCAGATAAGAAAAGATGTGTTTATAGTCTCCATCAAGAGTCTCGTGGAGGGGCCAGGGATATAGCTCAGTGGTTCTGGCACCTGTCTTGCAAGCGCGAGGGCCCAGGTTCGAACCCTGGTAACCACATACCATACTGGGTGTGGAGACTCACCCCAGCACCAACCAGTACCACATACCACAGTGCCGGGCGTGGTGGTTCACGCCTGTAATCCCAGCACTCGGGAGGCAGAGGCAGGAGGATTGCTGTGATGTGAGTTTGAGGCTGAGCTCAGGGCCAGCCTGAACCACAAAGCGAGACCCTGTCTCTAAAAACCTTAAAAAAAAAAAAAAAAAAAGAGTCTCCCGGAGGTCTTTTGAGGGGCTAAGGATCTTCCTGGAAGAGATCATCTTGGAACGATGGTATCACAGACAAGGGTTTCATCCCATTACAATGCTTCAGTCTAGAGGCGAGATGTGGGAGTAGGAAGAAGATTACTTCCCAGCAGAGCCTGTGAGGTTTGCTCACCAGGACAGCTCCTGTGGACATAAGCCTGAGTTTCCAAGGAGCAGGTGATGTGTCAAGAAGTGAGTAAAGAAAAGCAGGAAGAAAAGATATGCATGGACTTTGTCAGACAGTAAGACACCAAGTGGAATGGTTTAGATGCTACAGACACAGACCACACCCACCAAGAGGGTAAGAGAGGCCACCTTCCCACTGACACAGCCTTGGGCCTCCCAATTATTCTCTGCAGGCAGAACCCGCTCAGGATTAAAGGGGTATTGACTCAGTAATGCTTTACACACGAGACCTGCAATAATTGTTATTATTCGGTGTGATGGCGTGTAGCGTAGAGCGTCTGTGACTTGACAATCAAGTAATGAGCTATTGATGAGGGAAATGAACCAGCTGACAGCTGAGGCTGGAGACCATTAACATCGGAGCCTTTTCCTGCTGACTGTTATCACACGGGACTCCTTAATAATAGCTCATAATTATAATCACATTTATTGAGATGTTACTCTGCTCTGAGTGCTTTATACAGATTATTACATGTGAGCTGCAAAATGACACTGTAAGAAAAGTAATACTGTTATTTGTATTTACAGACAAGAAACAAAATAAAAACAAGCTACACCCACCAAGGGTTGCAGCAAAGAAGACTCAGGATACATTCACCACTGGAGAGTTTGTTTAAAAGCACACATATAGAAATGTCAGAGTACAGTGATCTCCCGGGCACTAGTGATCCTCAGGGAAGACGAAGTACTTGGGCTGGGCTGAGCTGGGCTGGGAGCACCATGAGGAGGCCACAGAGAGGGAGGCTGCCCTTGTACGGGGTCCACAGTGGAAGGGAAGAGGGGCAGCAGTTCCTCCCACAGTTCAGGGTGTTTGGAGGTCACCTGGAGTCTCCCTAACAGTGCAGATTCTGATTCGGTGGTTCTGGAGTGAGGCCCCAGGTTCTGCTTCAGGGATGTTAATATTGCTGCTCCTAGGATCACCCCCGGAGCAGCCAGGAGCGAGACAACCACAGAACAGTTTGGTTCTAAAGCCTTTGGTCAAGAAGTGACGTTGTCAGGGAGCAGTAGCTCGGCTCTGGTTTCAGTTTGCTCAGTCGCTGAAGTAACTCACACCTGATACACCAACTCAACTACTGAGCCAATGGCAGGGACACCAGAGGGAAGACGAGCAGCCAGGTCCTTTACTCCTCAGCGCTCTGTACGAATGTAAGATGGATTTACCTATCACACAACTAAAACACTGCAGATTAATTGTGAGCAGAACCACAAAGATGATCTAATTATTTCCTATTAATTGAATGTTTCATGTTAATTTAATAGGATGGCAATACGTATAATACCATACAAAACTGGCATTCATGTAAATGTGATATAAATTACTTAGGATAAAGTTCTATTCTTTTCAGAAACTTCTTTCCGATTTTT
>PVIR01014536.1:0-39972 GCA_004026965.1 Petromus typicus | reverse complement strand
AGTTCTGTCCAGAATGATAACAAAGTAAATACTTTGATCTTTACTTTCCTGTTTTCTCAGCTGTTATGTTCACTATAATTCAAGATATTTTATTGCAATGAGTTGTCATGATCAAGTGAACCAGTGAAAATTTGAAATTATTCTTTAAAATCTACTAAGGCAGTCATCAACCTTTGGATCAAAAAAATTGTCCAAAGATACATCTCTCCACAAGACTAAAATAATTAAATAGATATTTCTGACTATATCTCAGAAAAGAAAATATTTGTCTTTTGTAATTATATCAAGGAAACCACGATTATGACAAATATTTGTAGAATTTAAATTGTATAATTAGAATATTTTCCTTTTAATATTTTTAATTGATAGATATAAAAAATATATGCCTAACATAGTTCTATTACATTTTCTTAGCTAAAATTGGACACCAACATGACCAAAGACAGTATTTTAAAATTGTGCCATCTAACTCAGTATGATTTCGGGTTTCCAGTGATTTCTTGTCTTTCAGTTTTTGCTTGAGGAATCATCTATAATTACTGTCCTTTCTCTTCCTACATTACACTTGGTGGAATAAATTCTTATGAACTTAAAAGGCCAGACAGAAATGGCCCCTTTGATATCAAGGAAAATACTTTCCAAAAGTACATTTCATGATGTGGACAAATTACACTGCATTAAATATTTTCAACTTCTTTTATCTTAATCCCATCCTAGAAATATGCATGTTCTGGAAGCAGAGAAACCATTACTAGAAAACAAAATTGCCTGCGTGACTGTGGTAGCTAACAGTGCACAGCCTGCAAATGGCCCAAGTTCACGAGGGTGGCAGCGTGCTCATTCAAGATTGTCACCATCCTCGGTCAACCATTAAATAAAAGTTTCTGAAATCCTTGTATCTCCTTTATTCTTTTATTTTTAATTAAAGCTGCAGAGAATCATTGATTGAAATGTCTTTTATCCTCTTATTGCTTCTTTTTTTTAAAAAAAAAAATGTTACCTCAGTCTTTTATACTCCTCCTTAATCATGAATGCAAATAAAATTCAAAGTGTAATCAGCAGCTGCTGAATGAGGGCACTGAGCAAACTGGGTTGCCATGGGAACCGCGAAGTCAGTCCTTGACCAGACAAAGAATAATACCTGGGATGAGTGTGCATGCATGTGTATGTGCACACACGTGTACATGCATGTGCTTGTGTGGTGTGTGTCTGTGCATGTGCTCAACAAGAGTTTTAAAAGAACAGCTAAAATATTTCACGATATTTTTCCTAAAGAACTGTTCACTTTTAGTTATTTAAGTCAAATGGCAATGAATGAATTCAGCTATTCCATTCCATTGGTATAAGGTTGCTTTTTGTTGGAGACAGGATAGTCCAATCCAGGATCAAACCAGTTGTACGGATATAGCATTATTAAAACACAACTGAATGTGACAAATATTGAATGCCTTGCTTTGCACACACATAAACAATTAACATCATTATCGAGGCTGTTAATGCTGTCATTATCCTTGTCTTCACTTCTCCAAAGGGCGTTGCAGCATTTCAACTTTATTTTCTCCTGGGAAAAAAATTAGTTCTTGCTCTAAGCTTCTGGGAAAAGTGTTGTAAAGCTCTTTAAATGTTGAATATAAAGGTCATCGCACTGAGGAGTTCTCAGCTATGAGTAAACACATTCAGAGGCAATAGTATTCCACATCGCTCTTACTCACCACAAATATAGTATTAAACTGACTGGCAGAACAATTAAATGTCTTCATTCGGTGTGTCTAATGGGCCATTGCAGGTGATAATATGATTGGAACCTCATTGTTAGACGTTACTAAAACTCATTAATAAGTTTGTGTCTGTAATGAAGAATAGCTCCTTCTACCACTCCTGGTTTTGTTTGGTGTTGTCAGTACCTTAGAGGAGAAACATCTCCCTGATTAATAAGAAATAAAAGCAGTTTTTTGCCAGTAGAGAATGTGAAATGAAGTTTGGGACATGTGGGCAGATCATGTGCCAGTTGCCACAAGGACTGGGAAGGGGTCTCATCTCTCTTTTCCTGCCCCCTTTGCTGAGAAGCCGTAATGCTGCCCTTCTGTCCTTGCATTCTGTAGTGCCTGGGAGGTACCCCTTTTTACTGACTGTGCAGGACAGATCCCTGACTGCCTGGGCTGTCCGGCTGAGGATCCAGGAGCACAGAAAGTTCAGAAACTTGTCTCAGATGCTGGAACAAGTTATTGACAGGGGATAAATTAGAATTGACTTCCAAAAGAGATGACTTTCTCAGAAGATTGTATTTTCTTTCTGACTCAATAAATTTAGAATAAATACAGAACTTGGCAAGAAGGTTCCTCACGGACATGAGTAAAATATAGAAAGAGCATTCCTATGTGGTTGTAGCCTAATATGCTTTCTTAAAACCATACATTCCACCTCAACTAACAAATGAGTATGTGGTCAAGTTATTTGCACTTTTCCCCCGAGAACTTTGTTTTATTCATTTGTCTGGTTTTTCTTCTCTCATCATTTCACAAGGCAGCCTTCCTCTCCCTCAGGTGAAAGTTACTAACTCATAGGTCACTCTCCCTGGTCAATCTCAAGTGACTATTTGCTTCTTATTGATTTTACTTGGCGCAGTTTCAATGTCTGCTTTTGTGGTTACTCACGATATTGTGTGTATGTGTGTTATGTGTTCGATTAGACTACACTTTATGGACACCTACTATGCTTTCTTTAGGGACACAGGCTTGTCAGAGTTAAGGTCCACGGAAAACTCGGGAGTGAATAAGTGAATATTGAGGGTCCCCTTCCTGAGTATCAGGGCCTGCCCGCTACAGCAAAGAGGAGCCTTTTTCCAAACAAGGGAAGTAACTGTCTTCTCTTTGTATAACTAAAGGGAAGTTCAAGGTCACTTACCCCAAACAAAATATCAGATCAATGTTTTGACTTCAAGAAACTGAGATATACAGTACTCTAACCTGCATGGCACATTAACTGACTTTGCAAGAGCAATCTTTGGAGAACTGAGGAAGACTGATGGAAATCAGAAAGGATGGACACTTGCAGACTTTATTCAACCAGGAGTGAGTAACAAGGTGTTATATCCATCCTTCCTACCATATTCTGCCAATGTGAATTTCTTTTGAAATTTTCAAAACTCTTGTAACTGGTCATTTCCAATTGTACAAGCTTCTTCATTTTAGAGAAAAATCTAATTTTCACTACAATAGAGCCCCATGCCTATTTTACCATACTTTAAAAAATATTTATCTTTTATATTGCACAGGATGAACTTTGTAAATAGCTTCAAATTATTATCTGGAAGAGACTACTTGAAAACCATTTCTTCAAAATTCCCTCAGTAAAATCAAACTGGACTCTTAGTACAGCTATAAAATTTTTAAAATATCTTAAATTTAAATAAAAGCTAATCATCCTTAATATTTAAATCTTGACACATCTTGTATCAGTTTTATTGTGATATTATTTCTGACCTTTATTTTCTCAGTTTAGCTATTTTTTTCAACTTTCTTCTTTTAAAAAAAAGAAGAAACATTTGGAATATAGCAGTATAATTTGATACACATTTCTTTGGCTTAGACAGAGTACTCTAGTAAGAAATTTATTTTTTTAATATCAAAGGATAATAAAAAGTATAAAATTCTGGATCATGTTAAGAATTAAAAAACCTTGGGCCAGGAATATAGCTCAGTGGTTCTGGTGCCTCATTGCAAGCGCAAGGACCCATGTTCAGTCCCTGGTAACCACATGCAACAATACTGGGTGTGGAGACTCATACTCAGCAGCAATCAGTACCACATACTACAGTGCTAGGCATGGTGGCTCATGCCTATAATCCTAGCACTCAGGAGGCAGAGACAGGAGGATGGCTGTGATGTGAGTTTGAGGCTGAGCTTAGGGCCAGCCTGAACTACAAACCGAGACCCTGTCTCAAAAAAACCTAAAAATAAATAAATAAATAAATGAGTAAAAAAACCTTTTATTTTCCAAATACAATTTTTAAAAATAAGTAAAAACATGCTTCATTTCTCCTTTCTTCTCTCATTTTTGGACTCTTCTACACACATGGAAAATAACAGTATGTCTTAGACTGTTACCTAATGATGGGATAATTTTCCTTACTAATGCTGATCCATTAGCCATGTAGCTAAAGACGTTCTGATAAGACCTTTCGATTTGATCCGTTAATGGCTTGTAATACATATCTCGATCCTTTATCCTCGTGTAAGATGGTTAGAGTGCAGTTTTCTTACTCTTTTTCATACTTCCTCTTTTTCTGCGAAGTAGCACATGGACACGTGAGCCTCTTCAGGGTTGCCTGGTCCCCCGTAAGCTCACTGCACAGACTTCGCCTGCTCCAGGCGCCGCAGCGCTGACATTTCCGTCTCCAGACCCAGCACTCACAGAAGGGTAAAAAACTTAAAATAAATACCTTCAAAATTGATAATAAATTTGATAATATCCAGTAAGTTAGGAAATAAGAAATGTCTTGCCTATTTTGTGGGCCACAAAGAAATATAATACACCAAAACAACCTGACAGTCTCTAATGATACACTTTAATTTTTCAATAATTTTATTAAATGTATTGATTCCTAGTGTTATATTCATCCCGAGGAGTTGACAAACTACACAGACTTACAATCTTTTGAATAACAAGGTTTAAGATTTTATTTCATATGTTAAAAAGACAAATGCCACATGCGTGCTTTAAAATCTCTTGCTAGTGTTTAGCCGCGGGCTCTCCTTGTCCCTCTGTCGCAGAGTGAGCTCCTTTCAGACCGCTCTGTGGAGGAGCCCCGCTCCCCCTCAGTCGTCACTTTCTGCACTCACTCTGTTCATTTACGACACGCTGCTTTCCAGAATCTCCCCCGCCTTAGCGATGCCCTGTCTTCGGGACTCATTAAGGTCCCACACAGGTTGCTCTGTGCCGCAGTGACATCTTTATCTCCCAAAGTAGTTTGAAACCTGCAGGGTATGGAATTGCTACAGATGGACCGTTATGCAAAGCGGAGTACAGCGAGCCTTCTCAAACTGAAAAAGGAAAGTATTTTGGAGCATTAAAGCGACATATGTTCAAGCCGTACACGTTGGTTTGTGAAGGTCAGATGTGCACATGTAGAGTTTTCTATTAGCAGCGCAGAGCAGCTGACCGACCACAGGGATTTGTTTATGGCCTTATTAGGTCTGCAAAAAGATCTGCTGATCAGGTACTGATTGTAAACCCCTGCCCTCAAAGGAGATAATGCCAAGATCAAAATCTGCCAGCACGTGATTGCAATAACAATATAAATGATGAGTATGAATTACATCTTACCGCCGAGTAGACTAGAAAAAAAAAAGTGAGAGGAAAGAGCAGCGTGTCTGAGAGCTCACTGTACCTGAAGTAAAACGTCCTCAGTGCAATCGTGGGAACTTCCAGACAATAGGAACAGGAGCCCGGATGTTGCTGCCCTCGATTCCTGACTACCTCTTTCCAGTTATAAGGACAGTACTTAGTCTTACCTAGTAACTGTGAAAGATTCATTGAATCAGAGAGGCTCTTACTTACAGAAGGAGCTGAGGGGGGCCCGAGCGGTGTCAGTGTCACATACAGTGATATACAGTTTACAGCGGAGCGTGAAGACCGTGTGAGTAGCACTGAGGAAAACGATAGTAGGAAGGCGGGACTGATTTCATACCTCCATACTAAGAATTTCATGCAACTCTTCTAGGTCTAAGCTCATTAGATTAAACTGACAATAAAACAAACTTTTTATTATTACTGACTATCTCCATTTTAAATAATAGCCCAAGAAGTACATAGAAAAGCAAAGCGTGGTGATATTTTCAGTCCTATAGAAACTAGAGTTGTATATGATGTGTACGTGTTCCTTACTGACCTCACAGTATTGATAAATTACTTTTTGAGAATCAAATAGGGATGCGATGAAGAAAGCATGGGATGTTTTACCCTAGGATAGGTGTAATCATGACATCTTTCTTTTAAATTCTTCCGAATAGAACAAAGTATCTGTTAACAGAATGGGTAAGAAAAGAAATACTGTCTGAGTTTAACATATTGACCATGACTGGACAAACATCAAGTAAAAATATTTTTCAGTTTAATAAAATATTAATGTTGAAATTAGTAACATAAATAAAAGCAAAAAGAAATTAATGGAGAGGCAGCTCTGTGTAATTGAAGAGAAATTTGGGGGGAGACCAAAGCAAAGTGCAAAGTTTATTGAATCTACAAAGTATATATGTATTTAGCTGAGAGATTTCTTAGCATGTATGTTCAATCTCAATTACAGCTTAAATAAAAGTAAGATTATTTATATTAGATAAGCACAGAGTTTCCCTTTCCTGTTTCATCTCATAAATCTTGACAATAAGAAACATCGTGCCTGACACGTGGTAACATATAATATAAGCTCAAGTGCTTGTAGAACAAATGGCCTAAGGACATTTGACTCCAGAATTTGCTTGTAAAAAAGGCCAACTTTCCCCAGCATCTGGAGTCACCTTCTCCCATGACCCTGTTTAATGGCAGCAAGGATAGAGGTGGAGAGTAAGGGAGAGTGGGGGAGAAGCCTGTCTACGTGGACCTGGTTCCCTTTACCGGGGTGCTCGGCTTGCAGGAGCCCTCCTCCTTCTCACTGCCTGGGACCAGGTCTGTGAACTTTTCACATAAGCAATGAAACTGTGCATTGAGCTGAAGAGTTCTCCAAGTTTATTTGAAATGCCTTGTGACACTTAATATTTAATAATATGAATAACTAGAATAATAAACCAGCAATAAAAGTTGAGTTTAATTTGGTGAATCTCTTCTCAGGCATTCTGAGCAGAAGAAACAGTAATTAAAATAGGTACAATATCAAAAGTCAATTTTGGAGCATTTGCTGATCAGTGTGGTGAATGCAGCTCTGGGGTCGTATATCTTCTTCACAGCCACTACAGTTATTACACCTTCCTTAGCAATCATGATTAAGAGAAGGCTTTGACTTTTGTTACATTTATTCCTATTTTTCTACTCTGTCCTCCTTAAAATTAAAAAATGTCCACACATACTTGTCAATATTTGGGGTTTTTTCACATTTCAAATAACTCAACTACTGGTAGTCAATAAAATTTATGCCAGAACTATGGATTTTTAAAAGTAATTCTTCAGTTCTCTTGGAATTGGTAACCAGTAAACCTTTAGAATCCATACTCTACGTGGAAAAGTAGAGTGCATTGAGCTGAAGAGTTCTCAGTCTACCAAATCTCTCAATTTAACTGTTACATAAATTTTCTTTATGGAAAAGTCTACCAAATCTCTCAATTTGACTGTTACGGAAGTTTTCTTTCCTAGTACAAAACAAATTTCTTAAAATTGTATATGTATGGGAAATATTTAAAATTGTAAGCATTATCTTCTGAAGTAGAATTGTTTTAGATTTAACTTAATAATTACTTAACATCCTCATAGAAAGGAGCTTTCTTTAGACTCCTTCCAATTATGTGTTTGCTTTGCCCAAACAATTGAATGTCAGTCTATAATATTAAAGTACCAGAGTAAGAGATTGCCACAGTGTCATTCACTCAGGGACTAGAGGGTTATCAGTATTCATCACACCAAATGTGCTCAGCCTGTCTGACATTGTATAATCATTTGCACTGCACTTGAACACAGTGAAAACATGTCATCTTGCAAGATCTCACCACAAAGTACACTCTATCTCTGGAAACACCAGGAGCTCACAGTAATTTGAGCTTTCTGAAGAACAAGTACAGACAATGTAAATATATCAGTCAGATTAATGCAAGGAACATTCCTATTTGATAACATTTGCTACATATCTCTGAAATGCAGAAACATAATAAGGGCAAATGAAGACAGCATGGTAATATTCCAGTCTGAAAGAGTAAAGTTCTTAAGGGTTTTTTTTCCCAACTTTTAGCTGATGAATATGATGAATCTCAAATTGTTTAGACAAATGAGATGTTTTGCTTCAGACTAAGGCAAGATTTCTTAAGTTCTCCAGTACAGCCTTTTGGACTGTGCACATGGAAGGGTGGGTTTTGCTGTGTTACACGATGTTGTTAACTGGACTGTCACTCTCTGCACCGTGACCTGTTCCACTGCATGTCTAGCCCACTAACCGGTGGCCAATGACATTTCCACCCCTAACCACTAGAACTGATCTCCAGGCAGTGCCAAGTATTCTCTGGGAAGGAAAAGTACCCTTGAGAGGAGTATTGAGGAAAATTACCTCCTGGAATAATGTTGAACAAAATTATTTTCATTTCTTTGACAATTCATTTGATCACTTTAATATTATGTGTTAAGAATAATATGCGTTTAGTACTATGAACATGACCAGGAGTCATTTGATTAACATTTTCCAATGAGAAAAATTTTACCTAAACACATGTTCTATGTCTCATACAAAGATAAATGAAAGAAACAGTTCCACTAGTCAAACTCTTAAACTTTTCTTATTCTATTATTCAAGTAGAATGATCATTTAAAAAAAGTTTTTAGAAATGTCTTTCTAAACCATGACTTTATCATTATTGGATAAAACAAGATCACTAAATATATAAACATGATGGATCTGTACACCAATACCTTTTACTCATATTATCTCCCTTTCCACCTTCTTTAATATTTTTCACATGGAATTCGAGGAGCTCAGAATTAATTTTTTTAAATTTAGTCTTCATTTAGAGATTTTCTCCTGCTTTTTGTTTGTATTATGATCAATAAGAGTGTTGAGCGGAAGCACAGCTAGATGTCTGGGTGAGAGTGTGCTCTGGCACGAGGGCTGCTGTGTGTGGGAACCTCCCGTGTCTGCGGTTTCACAGTGCTTAGGACTCCCCACAATGAGGTTAACAGCTGCCTCTATTCACTGGGCCTCTCAGGTTGGAGCCCTGTCAGCATAAGTTGTCATAGCTATGTTGACTTCATTTGCTTTTATAGAGAAAAAAAGCACTTACAATTCCTCAAATTGTAGGGAAATAAGTGTATTTCTAATCCTGCTTCTGTTCTTTCCACCTGTGCATATAGCATGTTTCCGGCTGCCGGCTGCATCCCTGCAAAACACGGTGTTTAAGTAGAAGGAAATGCCCAGCATTATTTGTCCAAAGATCTAAATATTTGGACAGACAGAGATTTACCTCCCGAGCCACTCATTTAAAAACCTGGTATCACCTTCCACAGAAAGCATAATTGTGTAACAAAGCGGAATGACATTTACTTTCGCTAATGATAATTGTAATTGCGCAGGGCCTCGGGTACTGAGAATAATCCACAGAAGGCATGAAGGAGTCAGTCAACGCTAATTCTGCCTGGTGTGGTCCTTCAACAGTCACGTTTTACTGAGCTAGGCAGTCGTGTTATGTGTGGAGACTTAGTAACTACATTGCACACACTGGAAACAGCTTCTTTCTATCAGCTGCAAGCTAGGAACCTACAAATGCAAGGTTTGTTGGCAAATGCTGAGTAACTGTGTCAAGCAGTCTAGTGAGACTAAGAACAACCTACAAAATGTTCTTACATAGAAACTCTTCCTGAGTTCCTTCAACTGGATAATAGCATGACAATGTTCATAATGTTCCACCTTTCCTGAGAGATTGAGGTACTTATAGTTTAGCTCTTAATTCTTATCTTCTAGCAGACTGTCATCACACCTAACAATTATTATTAAAAAGGGTGTTTTGCCTACAGTCTTTCTATTAAAATAACATCTGAATACTATACACCTGAATTAAAATTATACCTCATCTATAACTTAGGAATATATGAATAATTTGATAATGTGTTCAATTAGTGATAGCAGTATTGGTGTTTATGTTTGTTCATGTCATATTTTCTAAAATTAAAAAAAAATGAAACATGAAGGAGGGAGAAGGATTAGTCTATCAAACATAAGTGATCCACACTTAGTTCCATACAGAGACACTCACACACACACCACACACACACACACACACACACACACACACATAATCACTTCAGACTATAACTGAAGATTGCAGCTAACACATTTATCATGACTATGTGATATTTACTCTGATAAGGTTAAGATAACATTGAGATAAAAAATAACACATCATTTTTTACTTTTAATTCCTCCCACTATTTTTTGTTCTGATTGCTTTTGTCAGACTTGAAAAAATTTAGAGATTCTCTTTTCCAGTTTGCATATCATAAAATTAAATTTCAGGGTAGTTTTGGCATTATTTCAATGGTTTAAACTCTTGCAAAGTGAAAAAATACCTTCTCCCTAATTCGATAAAAATATTTTCCACAGAATAGGACGGTTTCGTATCAGTTCTACATCTTAATGCCAAAGACGGTTTCGGTTTCACATTTTTCTCATGTTGTTGACTCTCTTGTACAATACAAATTAAAATGCCACAAATCTGTGAGTAAAGCAGGTTCCTGGAAGAGTCTGCCCTAATACAAAATTAACAGTTGTGCTGAGCATATTAGTATTCAGCGCAAATGAGCCCCGTGGTTACTGTAGCAAGAGGCCTGTAGCCAGGGCCCAGACTCTCCTCCAGCCGCGTTGATGGTTTGGTTCCTGACCCGCCTTCCACTCATACAAAGGCCTTCGTGTGTGACAGGAGAGATTGGACAAACAATACCATAAAATCACAAGTTTGGGAGTATTTTCAATTTGGAATGACGATCTCATTTTTCCCATAATTAAAAGAGATTAACATCAAGATGTGTGCATGTTTTCACTCACGTTTATAGTTAAGGCTCTAGATCAAGGATTCTGTCCAGGAAGGACCCTAATGGGCCCAACCTGGGGAACTGTGTGTGGGAGGTACACGCTTGGTGATTATCCACTTTCATAACACACTTTAGGATAACTCACTCCATGTAACAAACCTGTTACAAAATCTCATTTTCTCCCCTCTTAGTCTAAACTGTAATGTGTTCAGATTCATACAGCAAAACATAAGAAGTGAGCTTGACAGTTGCTCAGCATAAGGTTAATTGATCCTCATCCACTGCCAAGATCACAGGTGCTCATGACTTTTTCTAAGTATTGCCTTTTGGGGGAGTAGATACACTTTAATTTTATAGATTCTTTGTATTTCTGAACTGCTGAAAATTGCCTTTTAATAGCTGTAATAATAGCTTCCATCTTTCATATTATACAGTTTCTAAACTAGCCTGTAAACATCACTAATTTCATCTTGAAGACTGGTAAATTGAAACTTGCAAATATTACTTAGGCTGTTGTTTCCCCTAGATTATAAAACTTTTAAGTGCACAGATAATATATTACCTTCAAAATCCAGTGTTGAAGTTTATAAGTACATGTGGTTAACTTCAATGGAGTTGTTTTCTGGAGGCCCTATATCAGGTGTAGTAATCTTAGTAACATTTGTTTTTAGCTATGATGTTTACTACATACAGACATATATATATATATATATGAAATATATATTTAATAGGTTAAACAGTGCTATACTATTGCACTATAGAATTATACTATAGGACATTAAAACACACTAGCACTATTATTAAATACAATATTATTTAGCACATATTTTCTTATTTTTGCATCACTACTTATAAAGAATAAAAGCAATACTACATTTTTCTGCTTCTCTCCTGTATGCATTTTCTATTTCTACTTTACAGTAATAAGAGGCCCCATAATTTTTTTAAGCTTTGGAAACATAAAGTAACTGCTTATTTATAAATTATTAATACAAAATTAAAATTTTAGATATAAGCTTATTTCATATCAGAGACACTGTTGCTCCTTGCCAGAGACACTGTTAAATTCAAAGCTGCAAGTCCTACTGAAATAAATGCCTTTTCTAGCTCTTGTTCCTCGGCCATCTCTTTGGCTAATAGGCAAACACCAGGATGTAGTGGGTGACCCTGCACTAGTCTGATCAAAGTACAAAGTGCATCCTGTAAATTTCTACGTGAAGATGAGATTTCCTCAACCTTCAAGGTCTTTTGTCCCTGAACTAGAACTTATATCTAAAACTTAAAAGAAATAAAATTGGTATCTGGTTCCAGTAAATAAATTCCTAGTGCATTTTCAAATAGTGTCATTTTAAAAATGCATTAACATGTATTTTAAGGACATTTCATTCAGTGATTTAGCTGTTTTTATGTAATTATCATTATTCTAAAATTTTCCATATTGAATAACAAATCCATTCCATCTTGATTTTTGTACTTGTTTCTAAGATAAATTTGGCAAAACATTCTTCTTGTGCTACAAATTAAACGATGCTCTCTAAAACTACATTAATATTATAAGAATAGTACATGACTATTACAAAGTTTATCACATTTTAAAAAATACAAAATAAACAGAATAGGGATGAGCATGCATTAAAATAGGGAAGAAAATGCATTTAAAAGAAAAGAAAATAGATTGTAATAATATTAATAAATTTCATTTCTGTTTTTCTGTTTTAAAGTACAAAACTCAAGTGGGTCTAAGATCAATGGGAGAAGATTAACTTGGTTTTAAAATTGCATATGTGAGAGATCATGCTTCAAACAGGATCTCACTCAAATTTTGACTTTAAAAAACTGACAAGTCTGTGGGCCGTTGGCATCGGTCTCCTTTAGTGCAGTCCCACTCACTCAGCCAGGAGCTCCAGGGTGGCCCATTCTGTACAAGTTTCCTTACAGACAGCCACTGTGTCTCCCTGGCCCCTGTGACTGTGCCTGAGGCCCACATGAGAGGGCCATCCTAGTTTTACCCTCCTCATACCTACCATGCTAGCTAGGTATGGGCACAGCTTGAGTTTTGGACTCTTGGTCTTCCGCTACCCTATTATTTTACAATTCAAATTTAGAAATGAAGGCTGAAATTTACTAAGCACTCAGTCTGTATCAGTCACTTCCTTTATATGCATTTATCGAGTCAGTGCTCACTGGAATCCACAGTGGTATGTACATGTTCATGTCGTTTACATGTTAGTGGTGAGTACAAGGTCCAGAAAGATTTAATAGCATTCCTACACCATACTGGTAAAAAGTATACAATGCGGCCTCAAAGCCACAACACTGTAGCCTCACAGCACATGCGTGTGACCAGTCCATTAGAGATCACATTTCATTTACCAGGATATACTGGATGTCTTGGTCCTCTCTGTATTATGGTTCATTGAGAGCCAACTAGGAATAACACTAAGAGGAAGAAAACCATCAGGGTAACTTGACTACATTTGTTTCATCTAATCATTACAAAAAATTTTTTCAGTAAACAAGCCCTTATTTAAAGTGGGATAAGAATGACTATAATCACAACACTGAGATAAATAAGTCTCTTGTAAAGCTATTACTTAATCATCAGTAATGATTATGCTGCTGGACACATAAATCATCACATGACCGTGTGTGTCGCTTATAATTCTCAGGGCTCTGTGAAGTCTTCCCATTGGGTGGATATAACAAACTCCTCTGACTGCCCCACTGCACAGTGAAATATTATCAGTGACGTTGCCCAGGCCCGTCTGTAGTGCTACGAGGCAGGAGGTCGTGATCAGAGTGCTGACAGATCTGGTGTCCGGTGAGAGCCTGTTCCCCTAGGTGGCTTTTTTTATATGTTTATCTAGTGAAGGAAGTAAACAGGGAGACTCCACCCATTTCTTGTATACGGGCTCTGTCCTCTTGAGCTCACTATACTGGGCAATGATGTCTTGTCCTTGTGAGGTCATCAATTCCAAAAGCCCCACCTCAGTATGCTCATTGTGGGGTTAGATATCAAACTAGGAATTGGGGAGGGTTATACATATTCACATAATAGCACGTGTGACTGTCCTTTTTAGCTCAATTTAAGAACAAAAACAAGGTTAACTGATGGTGATGTTTCCTCTTTTGTCTTTCCTAAAGATATTCCAAGGTGCCTTTTCTTTCACCCAAATTCTCAAAATCAAACTCTCCCTTAAGATTCTCATTATTTTTATTCATGGAGCATTTATTAAGTATGGAATCTATGCCAATAAAATTGAATTTTAAATGATACTCTTGAAGGAATACACATCGATGTGCTTCTTCAGCAAAAATTCTACTATCTCAAGTTAAATTAATCTAGATTACATAATAACAAGTACTTTACTTGAATCCGAGTAGTATTTGATTGGTTAGTTCATGTACTCTCTGTATTTTATTAATACTGAATGGTCAAGACTCAGTAACACTAGTTAAACTAGAATCTTCTAGTTTGTCATGTTTGCATGTCCATAGTACCTGATTGAGTGACTGAATTTGTTTTATTCTCCACCTGAATATTACCATTAGAACTTATTGGAGTCAAACTATGATACCAGATCCTTCAGTTAAAACAGTAGTGTCTTAATACAAATTATAGTAAAGTATGACTTTATTATTGAAAAGCATGTTTCAGGAATATGTTTTACTTTATGACTAGCAAATGTCTTATGAAAGGAATAAAGAATTAATCATCATTCTTTATTTTATAAGTATTTGGGGGAGTGAAAATAGGTTCTCAAAAGCTTAAAATGAAATTTCCAGAGTTGTGAAAAATGTAATTATGTTATTATGAGTGTGGATGAAATATTCCTTGTAGTTGGAAATATCTAACTGTCATCAGAAGTTTAGAGGTCTACAGTTTAGAGGCCTAGGTGTGAGGGAAGAAGCTTGGTTTTTAGGCCTCCTTCACAGGACAATCAGTCTCCCCTGACGCAGAAGTCACTGTTTCTCTTTCCAGAGCTTCAGTTCCTTCATGCATTAAGGGTGATTAAATTAGGTATTTAAGATACGAATACTCTTGTTTGTTCTCTTAAAACAACAATTCCTGGGTTGTAGTAGTACTAAAGAGAGGGCTCTTTTTTTAGTGCTGATATCGACAGTTTGAGGGATCATCATATGAACCTAATATTTTGATTCTACATCATCCCTTTGCAGAAACAGCATCTGTGTATGTTTAGGTGAATAACACACAAAATTAGTGTCAGAGAGTCAACAACAGACCTTTTCATTAGTGTCTGCAAGGCTGCTTTAAAAAATTGTGCAACAGCAAGCAGCTCACAAGACTCAGTGAAAAGCTGCCTTTTTAAAAAGTTGTCATAGTGGGCCGGGGATTTAGCCCAGTGGTTCCGCGCCTGTCTTGCAAGCACAAGGGCCTGGGTTTGATCCCCCTGTAACCGCATAACAATACTGGGTGTGGAGACCCACACCCAGCAGCAACCAGTACCACATACCACAGTGCCGGGTGTGGTGGCTCACGCCTGTAATCCCAGCCCTCGGGAGGCAGAGGCAGGAGGATTGTGATGTGAGTTTGAGGCTGAGCTCAGGGCCAGCCTGAACCACAAAGCGAGACCCTGTCTCAAAAAACCTAAAAAAAAAAAAAAAAAGAAGTTGTCATAGACTTTAGGCTATACTTTTCAGGAATTATCTCCTTTCACTTCATAATTGCTGCTAGCAGGGGCCAAGCTAACTATTTAATAGTGTTTCTGACCTTATGCCATGTGACAAAGCTCTGTAAGTACATTGACAGTTTTCTCCATAGAAAAAGAAAAGCATGCTTCTGATACTATGTTAAAAATGTTATTAGTAAAATTAGAATATGATAAAGAAAAACTACAGGTAGTAACAGATTACATCCTACCAGAAAACAAGTTGAAGTGTATTTTATGCTATATAAAATATGTAAAATGTCAACTCATTGCGATAGTGGTGACTGGTCCATGAATGGTAACTGATTTAGCCCCTGCTGCCGACTGTATATCTTCATCGTATCCAAAGAATCATGAATTAAGTCAAAGCTTGAAAAAAAAATTAAAATTGTCTTGCACATTGAAAATACTACATTCAAACAAGCATATGAGGTCTGATAGGTTGCCTTGAATCAAATAGAACAAATCACTATTTTCTTTCATGTTAAACTAAAACAAATTCCTCTCCCCAGTTTAAAGTCACTTAAAACATAAATCATTGAAAATTTATTTAATGTGATAAAATTAAAATCATTTTAAAAAGCAAACATATACAGATGAATAAAAGGACTAGATCAATTGATATATTGCTCTCACAAAACCATCCAAGGAGCACACTTTCCAACAATGAATTGTGTGTTTTAATACATTACACATCATGTTACATTGACCCTTGAAGAAATATTTACTGAAGTGTTCTATAAGCCAAGCACATCTGAATAAAAGAAAAGAAAAATAGGTCTCTTCTCACAGAGCTTATATATGCTAATCCTATTACCGAAGAGCATCGGTATCTTCAAATAGTCTGTACAGGGAATGCTGATCAACTCTTGCTATGAAGGATGGAATTTTCTCATTTTGCTTCTCTTACTGCTGTCAACTCCATTTAGGAATCTTCTTTCTCAGCAGGATTAGGCCATTTTTGTAAGAAAAAAGACATAGAGTAATGTGAGATTGAGCAAAAAGGACAAATACAGTGCTAACCTGCCTCACGCTGTGTCCACTTGGAGAGGAGACCACGGCCAGGACCGTACTGTTTGTTCACTTACCAGATATTCACTGAGTGCCTATTTTTAATAGGTCAGGCTATATTCTAGGATTGGGAAATACATTATGGAAATAGACAGACTTCATGATATTGTGTAGGTTATGTTAAGGTGAAAAAGAAAGTAGAAACAAATAGGTCTGTGAAATGTAGTTTGATGAGAAGCCAGGTATGGTGGCAAACCCCTGTAACCTCGGCAAACAGGAGGCTGAGGTGGGAAGATTGCTGAGTTCAAAGCCAGCCTGGCCTACAGGAAGACATCTTGTCTCAAAGTAACAAGTTAGATGGGAACTATTAGGAAAGGTAAGGTCAGGAGACAGTGAAAGGGGCTGCAGAAGCAGAGGGTTAGCAGGAGGGAAGAAGATGGAGATTTGTGTGGGCCAGCAGCCTGACAGGCGGAGACAGTGACTTCAGGCAGGGACAGGATGTAGCTCAGTGGTGCCACCGTCTGCCTAGCAAGTGCACAGTCCTGAGTTCAGTTCCCGGTTAGGGGAGAGGTAAAAAACAAGTGAATTCACAAAGAAACAGACTGGCATGGCTAAATCAGGCTCAGCACTCCGACAAATATAGGAGGCTAGGTCAGAGACCTGGACAAACAGGACCTAATTCAGCGCCTATAAGCACAGGAATGAAGTTCCTCTGAAGAGTTTCTACGTGCAGTACACAATGTTTGCAATCCTGCGGAAAGTTGTTACATGCACATGACCCGACCCAGGTCCTTTCCTCCCTCCCCTACCGGTTCAGTTTCTGCCCTTTCCTTCCATCTCTTGGTGCTTTACTATTGAGAAAGATCTAGCGCCCTACTTCAATCTATCTTTCATTTTCTTTATTTTTACTCTGGATTCTCATATAGGAAAATAATGTGTATTTCAAGCTTATGTGTCTGATATAGGTATATATCACTTAGCATTAGGGTTTCAACATGGATTCATTTTTTTACAAATGATTTTAGTTTTACAAATAATGGGAGTATTATTCTATGATGTATAAATACTGTGTTTCCTTTATTCATTTACTCATGATCATATAGGCTACTTCCAAGATTTACCTAATATCTATTGTGTTTCTATAAACATGCATCACTGTAATATGATGTCATGGACTTTTGGGGGAAGATCTGTAGAAGGAGAATAACTAGATCAAGTGGAATTTCTACTGTTAGATTTTGAAGAGTGTACTGATTTCCATAGTAGTTATACTAGTTTACATTCCCATCAACTGTGTAGATGGGTCTATTTTCCCCTACAGGCTCTCTGGCATTTGTTAAAATTTGATTTTCTGATGATGGCCATAATTTGTAGGATAAGACAGAAGGTCCATGTTTTTAAAATTTGCATTTCTAGAATTGACAGTGAGGTTGCGAATTTCTTCATGTATTTATTGCCCATTTATACTTCTTTTATAAAGAATCTAAGTACTTAATTTGCCTATTTTTTTATTCTATTGGAGTTTCTAAATTTTTAAATTCTTTATATAGTCTAGATGTGAGTTCTGAGAAATTGCTGACAAAATTTTTCCCACTGTCTAGATGGGCTTTTTACTGCGCTGGTTGCTTCTTTTGCTTTGCATTAGATTTCTAACTTAAAATGGTTCAGTTTGTTGAATTCCAGAATTGTTTCCTGTGTAACTGGGGTTCTGTTGGGAAAATCATCACCTACACCTATGACTTGAACTCTCGCCTGTCTTAACTTTCAGTGCACCTAGTATTTCTGGTTTAACATTTATTTGTTTCTTTTGTTTTGATTTTAGTTTAGTACATGGTGAGGAATATGGGTCTAGACCCATTCTCTGGCGTGTGGATAGCCAGTTTTCTCAACACCATTCATTAAAAAATCTGTCTTTCGCTAGTGTTTGTTTTGGGTCCTTTTAGTAAAACGCCAAGATTTGGATGTGCTTGGGAGTTGTTTCTGGGTGCTCTGTTTTGTTTGAGTGATTGTCACACCCGTTTTTACGCCAGTCCCATCACTGTTTTTACCATAGTAGCTTTGAAATACAACTTCAGATCTGAGATTGTGATGTTTCCTGATTTGCTCTTTTTACTCATGGCAATTTTTTATATTCTTTAAGATTATTTTTCCACTTATGTGAAAAATGCTATTGGAATTTCCATTGGGATTATGTTAAATCTGTATATCAATTTTGAAAGTATGGTCATTTTGACTGCATCGATTTCACTTAAGACCATGGGTGTCTTTTCACTTTTCCACGTTCTCTTCCATTTCCCTTTTCAGAGTTTTCATGTAAAAGTCTCATTTCTGCAATTTGTTTAATGCCTAAGTACTTCATTTTTCCTGATGCTACTGTGAATGGTCTTTTCCCCCAATTTCCTTCTTGGTGCACTTATGACAGAAGTGTTGTTGATTTTTGTGAGTTGGGTTTGTATTCTCCTATATTACTGAATTTGGTTATTAATCCTAGGGAGTTTTGGTGGATTTGCCTTCTATGTAGACGATATCCATATCTGAAGACAACCATAATCTGACTACGTCCTTTCCTATGGATGTCCCTTTTATTTATTTTTCTTGCCTAATTGTTCTTGCTAGTGTTTGAAATACAATGTAGAACAGGAGTTTTAAGGTTGGACATCCTTCTCTCATTCCTGATTTTAGAGGGAGCATGCCCCCCCCATTTATTATGATGTTGCAAGAGGTTTGTCCTAAGTGGTTTTATCAGAGTAAAGTAATATCTATATCTATTTTCAGGATTTTTTTTTTAATCAGAAAAGGATTAACATCCATTATTGACTTTTATAAAATCCCAGCAGCTGTATTTCTGGACGAATAAAAACATAGTTCTAAGAAAATATAAGTTTTTTGTTTAATTGTCAAGACTGCATGCTTTTTCCAAAGAATAGGTAAAAGGCCAGAGTCAATGTTATTACCATATCCACACAGCCTTGCAATGGGCTGTGAATGCAGTGACACAAAAAAGAAATACATGCTGTACAAATCAAAAAGAGGGAAATAAAATTGCTTCAATTTAGTGACAACGTAATTGTCTACATAAAAATTTTTAAAGAATCCACAAAAGTGGAAACAAGGAGAAGTAAATTTAATAAAAACCTTCTGGTACAAGAAAAATAGGCACAAAATTGATGTTTTTTATTTATGGTAACAAATAAATGTTGGAAAGTAAAAGTGCCATTTGCAATAGAATACAAAAGCATAAAAGTTATGATGTGAAAAAGGAAATGCACAATGCATACACTGAACACTACAGATTTTGCTTAGAAAATCGGAAAAGACTAAATTAATGATGATATTATGAAAGCACAATGGTTTTGAATTTGAAGACATGGTATTGTTAATCTAGCAGGAACTTCTTTTCTCATAGGCACATAGGCAGTTGAAGGAATGATCCAGGGTAAAAGTACCACGGTGGGAAGAGAGGATGTAGACAGAAAGAAGGAGCAGAAGGCAGAAGCGAGCAGGAAAAACAAACTGGGTGGATAATGAAGGATCTTATATCCCACGGCGAGAAGTTGGGCTTTTCTCACAGACATTCTCAGCCTCTGACTGCTTTATCTCATTTGAAATTGTGGAATTTGTTACAGATTCATAAAAAAAAATTCCTTTTTATTCCTCAACTAACTTTCCTAGTGTTAACTCCTTATAGTGACAATTCTTATCAAGAGTAGTCAAATTAATATTGAGAATGTTATTAAAGGAGCTTCATCTGTTGTTGAAGACTCAACAACTACATTACTAATCAGTTTTCTCTTCCCAGTTTGTCTAGAGTCCCACACTGCACTGCCTTGCCTTTTTTGTCCCCAACAGGTGATACTAATTTGGTGGTTCAGTCTTTTGTTATGATCTTTAAAATACGGAAGTGATTTAATGAGATGATAAAACATTCTTTTTTTTTCTTTTTTTTTTTTTTTGAGACAGGGTCTCGCTTTGTGATTCAGGCTGGCCCTGAGCTCAGCCCCCAACTCACATCACAGCAATCCTCCTGCCTCTGCCTCCCGAGTGCTGGGATGACAGGCGTGAGCCACCACGCCCAGCACTGTGGTATGTGGTACTGGTTGCTGCTGGGCATGAGTCTCCATGCCCAGTATAGTATGTGGTCACCAGCGATCAAACCCAGGTCCTTGCGCTTGCAAGACAGGCGCCGGAACCACTGAGCTAACTCCCCGGCCCTGATAAAACATTCTTGATTATGATGTGAATGATTAGAGAAAGATTAAGCAGCCAACCATGAGATCACATTCACGTGGGGAATTTTATTAATTATCTTAGTGGTAGCTTGGCTGAATGAAGGAAATGACCATGGATATTTCAAGATAATAGTTTTGACAAATATTTAGAAGGTAGAATTAACAGCATGCATTAACCGAGATGACATGGAGGAGCACAAGGAATAGAAGAAAGGACGAAGGGGGAGATGGCTTCTGAGTTCCGTCAGTGGAAACAGAGACAGATAACAACAAGTGAGGAAGCGCAGTGAACGCTGAGCTCTGGTCATGCTCCTACACAAACAGGATCTTTCTTTACTTTCAATACTGAGAGTTGAATCTTAGGGTACTCTACCACTCAACTGTGTCCTTATCCTTTTAAAAAACTAGAGAAAGATCCTCTCTAAGTTGCCCAGACTGGACTAGAACTTGCTTTCCTCCTGTTCTAGCCTCCCAGAGGGGTGCAGTCATGTGCACACACCACCATGCCTCGTTTGTTCTCTGTTCATGCCTTGCTTGTTCTCTGTTTCATTGTTTATTTTCAAATAAAGATATTTTATTCACATTTTTACAGAGCATAATTTGGTGGAATAACATATTGTAGCATTCAACTTGAAAGGATTACTTTTAAATTTAAGAACCTCTTAATTATAAAAAGGGATATGTTTATTCTTTGTGAAATTTATTTGAACTGATAGAACCTGTATATCATGTGCTACCATGCAATGTCTTGAAGTGTGTGAGCATTGCATGATGCATAATCAGCTCAGACAGATCACTTCCTCAAACATTTGGTGGGTTCTCTCTCGTAAATTTTTTCAGAATCTTTTTTCCTATCCTTTAAGAATAGTGTTAATTTAATAATCAGAATTTCTATGAAATGATTAAAATCTTGCAAAGATAAAACTACCAGATAGTCTTGATGATTACTCTCATCACAATTATGTTTATCGTTCACCCTCTTCTACCCATGATTATAAAGATAGAATTTTATCAGTTAGAACATTCTGCACTCACCTGGTTTCCCAAAGTCCATTTGGAGCATATTCCATCTGGAGTGATCAGTTATGTAGCACAGGAATTCTAGGCCCCTGTTCCTGGTAAATTTGACAAGTTTGGGCCAGCCAAAGAAGGCTTCTCTGCACTTATTTGAAGAAAAATATCACAGAGGACAATCATTTGCATTAAGATTTCTAAATTTCTGAAAAGCTGTATAAAATGTAACAACTATAAAAGAAGACTAAAGTTAGATATTGAACACATAAGTAACAGGTGAAAGATGGTGCTATCGTCCATTTGCAAGTTCTTTTCTTTCCATAATGCTTCTTTAAAATGCTTAGAACAAAGACTGGCTGATCCACCTCTGCGGTCTGAAAAGATAGATGTGTTGTCACAGTTTGTCAGGGACTGCTGTATGCTTTAAATGATGCTTCTGCCTCTGTTAGACTATCCACCCAAAAGCAAAAAGTAATATTTCCAGGACACCTAAGATCTTTGAGATACAGTGTACATATATGCAAGTAAGACAAAGCAAAACTTTTTTAAAGAATTTTTTACAATGTGAGTATATTTAATACAGTATTATTATAACCAGTAAAAACAATCTCTATTGATAAAAAAGGAACAGCTACCAAATAAAAAATAAATGAATATCTTAAGTGATTTACATAATTTCAATCAAAAGCCACAGTTTGAAATTGTGTATATACATAGTATCTGGGGAATGGAGGTATAGGGTGCTGTGAGAAATGAATTCTAACATTCAATCTTTCTTACTGTCTTAGTCTGTTGGTATTGCTTCATCTGAATACTTGAGAGCTGGTACTTCTCAGAGAACAGAAATCTCTCTCTCACAGTTCTGGTTGCTGGGAAGGTCCAAAGCACGGTGCAGGCTCTCTTACTTTATCATCTCATGGTGGAAGGAACCGGAGAGGACAAGAAAGTGGTAAAAGGAGGTCAAATTCATCCTTCTCCAAAGAAGCCACTCTCATCATGGCAGCATTCATTCATTCTCAATGAACATGTCTCTGTGACGCACAGTTCCTCTCGGACTCCTCATACCAGGAGGATCACAGGCCTCACACATCAGCGTGGGGGCTGCAGTCACAGCCCCACAATTTATAAATGGGATGTGCTAGCATCATGTGCACTAAAGGTTTCAGAAGAAGTTATATCTAGGCAAACTGGTCATTATACAATGTTGGAAAAAATGTCACAGGAAATATTTATATTTAGGAAAAGTCGTGATATTCTACAGTATTTCATTGAGTTATTCTGAGTATTTGCTACCACGTAATTGATCCTTTTTCAAACCTTTAACAAATTTTATATTTAATCTTATTTTGCTGAAGGAGGAAAACAAATTGCTTAGCTGCAGGAATGAAGAAGATAGTGTACATGATTATCATTTAACTTGAACTTTTATACTTACACAGCCAAATTTATTTCAATAACTGCTGGATGACCACGAAAGGTCAAACGTTTCTGATCACTACTGCTGGAGGTGAGCTTGTGGTAGCAGTATGTGGGCAGACTCCAAATCCATTTGGCAGTGTCAGCATTGTAAACAGCTGGAGTCACAGAACCGGTCATATGTTGTGTGTGGTCTGTATGGATATGAGGTGTGTACATGAACACTGAGCATAAACGCATCGCAAAACTTAAATCATAGCTGGAAGGAGATGTGGAGAAGCCCTTGGCTTGGATTCTTTCCATTAACACAGCAGCAGTAGGAACATGCAAACACACTCTGATCTTCACGACTTAGTCTGCACACGAATGCACCCACATAGCAACACAATCTGGTGTGTGCACTAACACTCTAAGTGATTCCGTGAGTTAACAGTCAGAAAATCTTGCAAAAGACTCTTTCTCTTCAGCACTCACGAGCTCTGTTTCTTATACTAACCTCCACTTACGACCCCAGGGAGGACTGAGATCTAGAGCAAATCAACAAGTATTGTCTGTACTTCAGTTGACATTTAGTGATGGTAAAACAGGCTGAAATTGGCAGCAAATACAGCCTGAAAGCGGAGAAGATAGGTTACTCTGTCGCCCCCTTCTTCCCTGTGACCTCCTGAGATTGTCTTTGGGGTCAGCTTTGACTAAGCCATTTCAGATGTGTGAATTCTTTGACACTACTTTTTCTCCCCATGAAACCTACCAGCAGCAAGCATTTTTCTAGGGAGAGCTCTTTTTTTATTTTTTTCTTTCTTTTTATTTTCTGGCGTGAAAAATACCAGAGTTATGAATGAAAGATTCTCCATTACTAGATTGCTAAAGATTTTCAGTGCTCTGATAAACAGGGTTTGTGGACGGAGTTAGAGAGATGGCCGCTCCCCTTCAAAGGCGCTATGAATTCCTTCCCACACTGGAACACACATCCAGACTAGCACGTCTTTATTTGCTGACTAGTATTGCGCTAGTCTCTTCTCATGAAAAACTCACAAGGTGGTATTGGTACTTTTTCTGCCCGGGTCACAGCACCTTTCTCGGAATACTGCTTCAGGGTCCCAGTTTATGGAGTAATACCTAGAGTAATGGTTACAGTTATTTCCATACTTGGCCATAGGACTTCTAAGTGACCCGTTAGATCTAACATTATACATCATCTCATATAGATTTTTACTAGTCCTACTTTTATTTTACAGAAAATTTTCAGTTCTCCTTGCTAATTTGTGTAGCAAATAGATGATACCAAAGAAGAATCTATAAGTAATATATTTACTTATATAAAAATAGCTTGTGTGACTATCTGTTTAGTTTGTGTTCTTGCCAGCAGGAATAACAAGTAGTACAGTGGCTCTCCACCCACTGAGGGCATCTCAAGACCCTCCCCCGCACTCCGGACTCTAGCTATTGCCGAAGCCTTCATGTGCTATTTTTCCTGCTAGATACAAGCCTCTCTTACAGTTTAATTGATAAAATACAGCAAATATCAGATAAAAAACAAAGTAGAAAGTATAATGCTATACTGTAATGAATGTATATGAATGTGGACAAAGAAAATATTTTATTGTATCATTCTTACTCTTCTTGTGATGAAGGGAGATGACATAATGCCTGCTGAATGAGACTAAAGGAGGGGGCTGACACGGGCTTTGTGGCATGGGGTTGGGGCCCACTTCCTGCAACACTGTGACAGGCTGTGCAAGAGGGGAGAGGGCTTCCAAATGACCAGCAGATAGCCCTCGCGGGTCCTGAAGATTCACACCTGGGTTGCATGGCGCAGGATGGGGTGACATTTCATCCATGTACTCGGGATAGCATGCAATTTAAAACTTGTGGCACATTTCTGGAATGTTCTGTTATTTTCAAAATGCTGTTGTCCACAAGTAAACCATGGTAGTATGGCAAAGAAATAAGATTATATACTAGAGCAAATTTATCTGTTTTACGTTATTAATATACAACATTTTATTTTTGACTTTGTCTTTCTAAATCTGAAAAATGAATGGGACAATTTTCTTACTAGGTTCTCTGTGAAAATGAATGTTATATTTAAAATTTTAAGTTTATAACTTTGTAACTTTTGTGATTCAATCACATAAAATGTTTTATGTACTTAATGATTTATAGTTATTTGAATCTAAAGATTGAATCTAACCTTACACAGTTTAAGACATTTTTGTTTTTATTTTAAATGCTAAATGAATCAGACTTTCAAACAAAATGTAGTTTCAAAGTTAACTTTGATTTGGTTTTATAGATCAATAATGGTCTTATTTACCTCAATAATGAATCAAACTCTTGATCCGACTTGCATCAATTCATTGCAATTATAAATTCACATTGCTTTCTCTCAGTGTTGGATTCTTGAACATGCAGAAAGTGATTTTTCTAAAATGTCAGCTTAGTTTGTGAAGGTCTAAAAAAATTCATCCTTGATGCTATTTTTAACATTTATTTGAAATTAGTACAAGTCTCTCACGTGAGGCAATGTATGAAAAAGTCCTTAATGATTACTAATTTACTTTGTATATGTGTTACATGACCTACCATTAACAACAAGTGCATGTGACTTTATATTATCATTGGTATGGTATTTTTGAATTTTATAAAAATCTATAATAAAGTCTCACATCTAAGAATGTTATTCTAGAATGTCTAAAACTCAGAATGAAGTATGAAACAATTATAGCTCCAGAGCTTCCTGAAGAGAAGCTTAGATTCATTTGAATTTACTCTGCATTTCTTTCCGACCTATCACCTCCAGTGGCATCTGAGATACCACTTAACAATTGTTTCAATACATGCTGTCTTTTTTCTTTAATTATAATTTATACTTTCTATAGTTTTAAATATGCTTGAAAGCTACATATTCAAAAATAAGATTTAAAATGAAATTAAAACAAATGTCAAGTAATACAAACTAGAAAATATTCGTATAGGGTTAGAATAATAATGTTATTAAATTTTTTCTCACTGATTTTTGTGATTCAAAGAAGAAAATGAAAATATCCCGGGTCTCTATTTTATCGAGAAAGAAAGGGTCACAGAATAGCTAGAGAAAATGATGGTGCTGTTGTGGGGCCAGAAACACCTTCCTCCAACCTTCATCCTCCATCATTCAATCTGCAGTTCATACATGCTCTGCTTTTTGGAAATCTGTACATATACTTAGTAAAGAATTGTTTTCCTACGTCATAAATTGATAACTACAAGTTCATCGACCATTAATTGAACATCATGTGAGAAAAAAACAGAAGTTGCGCTGTCTGTAGTCCTCATGACAATCCCGCCAGAGTGGTGCTATTTTCCCCTCTTTGCAGATGGCAAACTGGAACCAAGAGAAGCCAGCAACTTGCACCATCACATAGCTAATGAGGCCAGAATTCTTGACGTGAATCTCTGAGCTCTCTGTAATTTGAGGATCTACTCACGTAGAATGTTGAGATTTTTGCAAAATAACGTGCGTCACTGAGTAATTGGTCTGTAAATTGTTATGCACTGCTCTCCAAATGGAAAAAAAACACGAACCCCGCTGACTTCTCCACATTACTGTGCTCTCTTGCAGCCTGCGAACTTATGAACCAAGGCATCCTGGCCCTGGTCAGCTCCATCGGGTGCACCTCAGCTGGGTCCCTCCAGTCGCTGGCAGATGCGATGCATATCCCGCACCTTTTCATTCAGCGCTCCACAGCGGGCACCCCACGGAGTGGCTGCGGGCTCACCCGGAGCAGCAGGAACGACGATTACACGCTCTCCGTCCGGCCCCCAGTCTACTTGAATGACGTGATCCTGAGAGTGGTCACAGAGTACGCGTGGCAAAAATTCATTATATTTTACGACAGCGAATATGGTAAGTCTCTATCATGTCTATGTGTTTCATAAATTGATTTTAGCATGAGAAGCAATTACGTTAAATCCCAGAGAAACTCCAAGATCACTTGTCCTTACGGTTTTCTTATCATCATCATACAAACTCTCTGGCACCAACCAAGCATTTTGCCAACACCGTTAAGTTCACTCCTTTGTATCATATACCTGTCAAGTCAGATTTTATGACAAACTTTACCCAACACCCAGTTGTAAAATATTGCTAAAGGAGTCTAACTGCAGAATATCTTGATTTTTCAAAAAATGGGAAGTCACAAAGACAACATTGTGTTTCCATTGAAAGAAATGTGTACCTCTTTATTATAATAAATGAATATTTTTTATAACTTTCGGAATACTAAAGATAAATTCTCCTTACTCATTAACTAAAATCTCTGACAACCTTGATTTCACTTCTGGGTAGATTTAAATGTCTACTCAGTAGTTAAGTCTTTTGAGTCACAGAAACTATGCTACTTTACTGTTAATAGTGCAAATTGCCTTGAGTATGGAAATTCACAAAGACACGTTTCACCCTCCAAGGTGAAGCACAAAGCCATGCTTCTAAACTGACCGACACCTGAGGAGAAAACACTTTATTTCAACATATTTGTTTATATGACATTAAGAGTACAAGCAAAAAATAGTAATATTAAGGTTTTTTCCTAAAATCATTTCCTTGATTTCCAAGTAGCCTCCCTTTTATTTTCAAAAAAGATTCAAATGGGTCCTTCTTTATAGCTAAGTAGTATTCTGTCATATATCTCACCACTTTTTCATTTGTTCATCTTTTGGTGGGCAAATAGGTCACCTCCTAACTATCTAGTGATTACACTGTTATGAATATGGATGTATCATTATGATGACTTTAATTCTTTCAGGAAAATACTCCAGAGAGGAATAGCTGGGTCAAATGGAATTTGTATTTTAGTTTTTGAGGTTGTGGTTTCTATAAGGGATTATAGATGTGGGAAGAGGGTCTTAGTGACAGTTGATGTCTCAGAAGTGCATTTCCTAAGGCATCACCATCCCCTTCCTTATTATCTTACAGAAGATCTGCATAGTCACTATAGTTCTATATCACAGTTATAAACTTACAAGATCCGTGACTCCAGAATGGCAGAAACCCCTTTTTTTGTTAGATAAGAATGTCTATATACATTAAATGTTTGAGAGAAGGGATTCAAGACCCATTGAAAAACATGGAAAAGTGTTTTGGTTTTTTTTTTTTAATTTTTATCTTGTGCTATTTCTGGTTACTTTAGTGCAGTGCAGTAAGGAATAGCTTTGGAGATGCTGGGCAGGTCAGGGTCAACAGATAAATTTTGCTGCTGAGAGTTGAAGTTCTTTTGTCACGAGTGCAAATTGAAAAATATATTTCTTCAGAGGCTGTCTTGGGGAGTCTTTAGAACTTTATTTTTGTTTTCCCCTGAATGAATGGGTCTTATTTCCACACTTTTGTTAAAAGAAAATCAGAGAGGATCTCACTCTTGGTGGTACAACTTGTTTGTTAGCAAATAAGTAAATCAGCATTAAAAATATTTTTAAAACAGCACTTTTTGTCACATATAATCTACTGGGAATTCTGAAAAATGTTGGAAACAGCCAACAAAGCCCCATGAAGAGAAGGAGAATAAACAGGAAGTCAGAAATCTGGAGAGCAACAAGAAAGAGTTCCTGTGGGCCGCAGGGGAGGAGAACGAGGCCATTGAGGCCTTTGAGGCCTAAATATCCAATGGGTGTCTGGGTTCTGGCAGCCGAACTTGATGAGTAGACTTCCGCCAAAGTTGGTGACACTCCGTAGAAACACATTTTTTTTTTTCTTATTTCCAGGATAGAATCCCATATTTTTGCTGTTTCATTTGTGTTATTTAGGGGTCATAGAACAAAGACTAAGAAACTGAAATGAATAAAACAAAAACAGTAAAGAAAAGAATTGGGTCATAGTGGAAGTAGCAATTAAAACCACGAAGTCAGAAAATCTCTGGCAGGATTTTTAGTGAACAGCAGACTTTACCACCGGAATCAACAAACTGAGCATGTTTTTGCCAGTTTTTCTCCCGTCAGATTATCGGTGCCTTTACAACCCTAAGTGGTATGCTTACGGCTTCTGATCAAAGTAAGCTGAAGTAATGAATTTTTAAAACCCCGAGTCTTTAGGGTGAGAAAACACTTTTCAATTAGTGTTATCAAAAGAGTCCTACAAAACAGAGAACAGAAGGAGTGGTTTTGGATCAAGGCCTTTTCATAGCATTAAAATGAAAACTTTACCCTTTGATTATCAGTGCCTACGAGGAAAGAAATATGCCCTGTTAGCTGGCTTCTAAGTCCTAACGGGATGGCAGTCGAGACATTCTGATAACAGAAGACATTTTTGCCATCGATATTTTTGAAAATGTACCCTATACACAGAGTCATACGATCATCCGCGCATATCTGGAATCCTTCCCTCATTCTTTCTTTCTTCATTTTCTTTCAGGTAAATAAGATGCTATTACTGCATAATGCCTGAGTGGCTCTGCTGATGCAGAGTTTGTGTTAGGAAGCATAAAAATATTTAAACTCCATGAACTTGTTTTTTGGCTTTCTGAATTTAATAACTCGTGAAAAATTACCCTGCCTCTATCATTAAAATTATTTCCAGTAATACCATTATAAATGAAAGAAAATTTCTCTTTGATACTTACAATAAATCTTGTTAGGAAAAAACTAGGCTGGAGTCCAAGATAAACATCAAGCCATGAAAACTTACAGCCGTGACGAAGGCTCCGTGTATTTACACATCCATTCATCAGTGCCATCATGTGCAGTTCAAACCTTGGAGTTGCACGCGACTTTTACCTTGATTATCAAGAATTTCTTTCATTAATGAATGGATTAAACAGCATCTGTGGGTACAACTGGGCGGCCTGCTGGGCCAAATGCTACTACAAGTGTATTTTGTTTAAAAAATATAATTTATTTTTAAGAGTCAGGCTTCTATATCCAGTTAATCAGAGCAATGCTTTTTTCAAAAGCAGATAATTATGATTAAGGGCACAGTGTAAAAGTCTAAATGACATTCCCTAACAAAGAAAATTCACATCCTAGGTAAATGGATAAAAGGAGAAACAAGAAAGAAAGAAAATTGGAAACTTTATTTGAATGGGTCAATTCAAGCCTCTTTAGAAAGGCTTGAAAAGAGGCTAGAAGTATTGAACTTTTAAAAATGTGTCATTCAGGAACAATTCACTGCTCATTTGCTTAGCATAATCCAAAATATGAGACAGAAAGTTTTCCAGACTGTAGTCATACACTTTAGCACCATATGGTAAACAAAAGAGGTAAAATATTTATGCTTCTCAGTGAATAGACAGGGGAGTAAGTGTTGTGCATGGCCCAAAGTGGATCCTAGTGATTTGTAATGAAGTTAAGTGTTTCTTTTTGCCAGTGGTGCTTAAAGAAGTCGTCATGGGTAGACTTTGATACTAGTTATTAAAACTAGATAGGATTTGGAGAAGCAATACTGTGGGAGAAACAGCCACTTCAACAGAAAGTCTGATCAAAATTTGCAACAACTAGTTGCAATATCTCAGTATTTTTTATTTGCCAGCCACTACAATAAATATTTCTATCATATCATTACAGCTCAAAAGTCAAGAATACATTCATGCGGACCACCTTTTTTAAAAACACACTATGCAGGCTCTGTTCTCTGTGATTTATGCATTATTCCATTTAAAATTCACATAACCTTCTTTGATAATAACTACTCTAACTGAAAAGACTGGGGTATAGTGAGAGTTCAAGCAACTTCCAATAAACCAAATAACCCAAGCTCAAACATTGAACACTGATTTCAACCACTAGCATATTTTGATACATTGGGAGTAAAATAAGATTAATTTTAGATGCTTTATAAAATAAAACCTAAGTTCACAAATTTAATGTATGGAACTCTCATCATTAAAGAAAGACAATGACTTCAAGCAAGCTTGTAGACTTCCTACACAACAAGAAAGAAAAAGTCTGTTTCAGTTTGGAAGGTTTAGCTGTCACTGGAAGCATAGAAAGGGAAGAGTGGTTCAGCCAAAACAAGCTGTAACATCAGGAGCAGAAAGAGCTGCTTACCTACAACATAACTCATGTTCCAGATCAGAGAGAATGGACGTGAACCTGGTTAGCCCAGCGGGCAGTTAGCCTCACCTTAGCATCAATTCCTTTAAACCTCAAGTCCACGAGGCAGTGTGAGGCATCTCGGAGGACAGTATATACATAGGGGCTTATGTGATACAGGGCCTTGAGGGTCGAGCATGTGCTCTTCTCTCGTGAGACCTTCTGCCTTCAAAATGTGCAGTAACATAAAACAGTGATGGAAGCTTGGCTCGCAGTACTAGAGACTCTCTTCCTACATTGCTGACCACTAGTAAATATCCCCCATGTGTCTGCCTCTCCTCCAATTAATGTGAACAATGGAAACTGGAGTCAAAACCATTCATTGTTTTCTTTCCTATATTTATTTAAGGAAACTTTGAAAAGGACTTTAATGAGTAGGATTGTTTTCAGCCATGAGGGCCAGGGTGCTAGATTAAACCAAATAAATAAATCTCATCAACTTTCAGACTTGACCTTCAAAAGTCAGATGATCCCTCAGATTTCTGCATAAACCATAAACATGGCCAGAGACATTAATCCAAGTGCAGAAGGTTTACATGAGGTTACAAGGACTCAGTTTTGCCAACTGAGAGGAAGGCTGTTATCTACAATTTCCTGTTCAGGGGATTGAACGTGAAGAGAATGACTTCTCAAGCATGTGGGGTGCCACTGACCAAACCAGTGAAATTCAGGGGAAACTTTTTAACATTTTCAATTGTGAGGAAAACTTCCCACAGGCTTCACAGATACTGGTCCATATATCTCCCCAAATAAGCAAGAGCACCACCATTAGAAGACTCTATTATCATCTACTAGTACTTACTTCAGTGGTTGAATGTCTCTCAAAGACAACCTTAAGGAGCAAGTCAAATGTTTCCAGGTGAACAGTAATATTCATGCAAGGACTACAATCCTGGAATTTCAGCATACACCTAGAAGGGTTAGATAGAGTTACAGAATCTCCCATAGAGAGCACAAAGTAGCATGACCTTTATGCCAGGTAGTAAAACCAGAAATTCTAATATGGAGAGGATTGAGTTCAGCTTTTCAGTAGAGGAGATGTCCTAAGAGACAGTGGTCTAGTCTATTCTTATTGTCTACTCTGAAGCCAGCAAAATATTGTTGAGCTTTAAGCCTGTTTTTGTAAATAGTTTCATTGGAACATAATGTGTAAGTACATGAACATGACCGTCTTTGATTGCTTTCAAGATACAATAGCAGAGTTAAACAATTTTATCAGAAACATTATACCCACAAGCCTAACTGTATATTAGTTTTTGTTCTCAGTCTCTCTTCTGGTACCTTTCTCACCAATTCATGCAATAAGAATCATGATAGCAAATATATGGAAAGTATTGAAAGATGTTCTGCATGAGGCAGGGCATTCCCCCTGCTCTTGCCACAGGAGTTGTTGATAAGATCAAAGAAAGCGAGGTCAGATGATAAGTACTTTTCTGGTACTATATCAGCTCTAGAAGTCAATTAAGGCATTTGTTCCAGTCTGGGAGACCTGCCCTAGAGTGTGCTATTGCAGGAAGGGAACTCTAGAACAGATTTAGAAATAAGAAAGACACTAGAGTTTTCCCTCAGTCTCCAAAAATGTAGTATTTCTATTCTGATAACTACTTCTTCACCTTCTTCTTAGCTGCCTCCTGCTAACACTCAGGTCTTGCATCAAGAGTGCTCAGGCACAAGACCTGCAATGACATTTTTGTGAAACTTACAGAGAGTCTCCCACTTTGATGGGCACATGTCCTTAGATCAGGACTCGAAAAGTTGCAGTTCAGAAAGTCCTCACTACCATTATGGTACAGAGTCCCGTCAGTCCAATAGGGACTTCAGGAAGCTGATGCAGAATTAAGCCTAAATTCCATGGTGCCATTAGCTGAGGCTACTTCTCAGACTACTCTATAGAAAAAGAAAGAAGCATCATGTTCAAAAAAGATCAGAATGAACATTTGAATTTTAGGGCAGATCTGTATTATCTCACACCACTTTCACATTGATCATTACTCAAAAAGCAGCCACAATGATAAAATCCCTTTCAGAGAAGTTCAGCAATAGTGAATAAAGGACTTACCAACATGTATGGACCAGGTAAGAGTGGGAAGGTAAAGGACATCTTTGTGAGCCAACATTTGACTCTTTCAATATACAGCCATATCAGGAGTCTGTGAAAGGAACAGTTCAAAAAAGATCCATTCAATGTCTAACTATTAAGCCATTGTTTAGCATCTTTTGCCAAACTGTGAAAGGCCCAATAAGCTAAAACTATGATATGAATTAGTTTCAGGGAACATGACAGTAATGCCCAAATCCCTGATCAGAGTGGAATTTCACGTCCTGAAAAAATATCAACAAACTCCTAGCCATGGTAGTTGGGAGTTCCACAATAGTCTGTATACTTGCACTGGAAATCGACCATGTCAGTGTGATATGGCTTTTCCTGCCAGTCAATGAGAGGATCATTTTTTTTTTAAGAAACATAAGAATTGTGTAAAGTGATGATCTTATGCTACCAATAGAGCCTCCTGTTATGTGTCCAATCAATAGTTTTAGATAAATTATCATGCGTAGTGTGATCATGGGCATAGCTACAGCAATGGTGGTCTTACCAGTACTGCATCAATAAGTAACAGTGTCCAGTTGATCTAATCAAACAACAAGCTTTGAATACAAGTCTCTATGTGTAATCTGTCGGGTCCTGTTCCGAGGGCTACTCATCTGGCATCGAACCACGGGGGGGGGGGGGGGCTCATCACGCTGAGACGAAATGGTGGAGAAGCCTTTATTGCCAGCGCTCTCAGCCCTTACATACAGCTCCACTTCCTTGTTTTCAGCCTCCCCCAACCCGCCCCATAGGGGGTAGTCTCTATTTGTTTTCCTTTAATCACTGTGGCCCTGAGCGGCCAGCTGTTTACATGGTGCCTTGCACTTCCTTGATGGAGCCGGTGTTCTTTAGCCTCAGGGGACCCCACAGTAATCCGAACAGGATCTAGCCAGGATCCCCAAAGAGGGGTATCTTCAACATACTACTTAGAAGTTGTCTAAGTAACATACCAAACGAACCATAAGCAACAGATTAACAGTCATGAAATGTTTACATGTGGTAAATAGTCTATCATCTTGGCTGTTTTCTGAGTAAGATCAACATGCAAGTGCTGTGTGATAATACAGATCTGCTTTTAAAATTCAAAGGTCCATTCTGACCTCTTATTCAGGGGTGAAGTTAGACGTAAGAGTGGCCTTGGTTTCTGCCCAATTGATGAAGTCACCACATGCACTTCAGCCGCTGCTGGGCTTTAATAACTCGAACAAATCCAGCTGAACAGGATTAGGTCTCAGAAAAGCCGTCACTGATTGATCCTATTTGTTTAATGGCATGTCTGTGAGTTAAGACCTCGTAGAGCCAGCACTTTGTTGCAGGTGGTAAAGCAAGAATAAAATCCCCCCAAAGTTGGTATTGGATATTGATCTGCATGTAATAGCAAATTATTTGGCCCTTCACATCTTGCTACAAAATTCTTCTCAAAGTGAGAATATCAGGCCATTCATGGAAAAGCCTTGCAATGCTAGTAAGAATTTACTAGAAAGCTAACATTCTTTTTCAAAAGAAGCATAGTATTTGTTTGAAAAAGAAGCTGGAGAAACAGCAAATCCAAATTCCCAAGTTCTAAGAAGAGGTTAAAATACTTAATAAAATTCTGGCCTTTTGGGAGGGAATGGGGATTAGAAAAGGTTCTCTGTCCACAGGAGGGATTGAGAATCATAAATCTTGCTACAAGAAACTTATAAGGAGAGTGTGCTCCTGAATTATGTTGGCAGAAGTGTGATAATATTGTAGTAAGAGCAACTGAGACTGAAGCTCCTCACTTATTGGCCAATAACACACAGTCTGAATCATGGGAACTGGTTCTAGAAGACACAAGCACTCTTAGTGCTAAAATCTAGAGGTGAACCTCTGAGGAGTTTTTCCCAGTTCACTGACATTTCTGTCTTATACAGAGAACCTCCTTGAGCATTTAACAAATAAGAAAGTAGAAGGAAATACCCATTACGAACTAGTATATATTCAATTTAAGAAGTAATAGCATTATAATAAACTAGGACAAAAGACCAACCCATGCTATTGAGCTAGCTGCCCACATAACACCCCACAGTGAGCAGCTGAATCATACATGGGTCCTCTCCATACCTGCAGACCAGACAAAGGAACAGCCCATGAAGCCACAGAAGTTTCTTCTTCAAGCTGCCCAGGATGAGTACATAATACCTTTAGTCCCTCCCAGAGTAAAGATCCTTATGACTGAACCAAGTAATTTTGATGTAGAAGGGAAGTGAGGAATATGGGAACAGCAACAGAGCGATGCACTGTGCACTGAAAGCATGGTACTCTCTGTTTAAAATAGTCATTACATGGCTCCATCAAGAAAATGCCTCATGATAGAGCATTATTTTAACTCACATTAGTTTAACATTATTTTAACTCACATTGCTTCTCATATTTTTTTTAAAAAAAAAATTTGTTTGATACTGGAGGGAACACATCTGTATAAATGCTATAGAAAAGAAGGCTCTAAATATTTTCAGGTGTTAGAAAGTGATTGTGTTTATATTATTCCTCGGAGAGATACTTGCTTCAGAAAAAAATTTTATTTGCTTTCTATTCTAATTCTTTACAAGTCAATTAGAATAAATGTTAGTTGATGAATTTCTATTGCATTACTTGAAAAGAAAGCTGATTTCCACTATGTTTTGTCAAGCAGTACAGTATGTTGCAAGTACTAATTTTATCTGCTTTGGGACTATCCAATAAAAAGTAAAAATGGTATTTTAATGGCACTTGGAAATTTTTTGAGGGACATTTATGTATTTTAATCAGGAAATTAAAGTCTTAAACATTTTTGATGTGATGCTCATCCTAATATTCTTTTATAGCTTTGGCACAGTCTTATTACTGCAACAAGAATAAATCTGTATAAATAGCAACTTAAAATAACCCCAAAAGTCAATACAATGAATATAGTTTCAATTAAGAGTCAGTCTGAAAATTGTGGATTTAATTGGTGTCTGGAGAATGTTGGCCACAGATTATTGCAGAAAGAAATTCTAAACTTCAGTCTTAATCACGTGAGTGTATGCAGTCCTAACAGAGTACCTGAGATAGGGTGGTTTATAAACAGAAACATATTTCCCACAGATGTAGCAGCTGGGAAGGTAGCATGAAGGGTCGGACATCGGGTGTTTTGTGAGGGCTTTCTCATTTTGTCCTGTGTGGCAGGAGGTAGTAGGTCAAGAAGCAGATGAACACTGTCTTCAAAAGGCAGAGAGCAAATGCGGTGAAGCCACACTTGCAAACCCTTGTGTTTCCGCTTTGATTCACTCATGAGACCAAAGCTCTCAGCCCTCAGCCACTTCCTGTTGGGCGCCACTCCACAGCACTGATCCATGAAGTTTAACACACGAAGTTTGCAGATGTGTAAGATGTGAATTACAGGAAACATGTGCAAACAAGAACGTTAGAAACATCGTTCTGGCATGTACCATTTATGTTTTAAAATTAAGGAACTGAGATTATATAAGATTATGATTAAACCTAATTATTCTATTTAAAAAATGTAATGCTCAAAAATCAAAAGAATATCAGAACGTGTTACCAACTTATCATCCTAAAATCAATATTTAATCCTTAAATTTAAAACTTCCTAACACAAAATTTATCTTTTAGGATATCTTTCTCAATGAGAGATTAACATATAAATAAAATTTTAAGTGCAGTTTTGAAATAAAATGTTATAATTCTAGTTGGTTTTTAAATGAAAAAGCCTTTCTAAAAATAAAATTATAATAGTATGCACTTACTGAGTATGACATTAAAGTTGATTAACCAAATAGCACCTTAGAAAGAGGAGAAAAGGATGCATTTGTATAGTACATTTAAACATTTCAAGTCCACTTTTAATCTCTTTAAAATCAAGAGGATTCATACTTTCCATAAAAATTACTTTTCCAATTGTTTTTGTTAGAAGGTAGAAACTCTTTAGTATAAAAATGATTGAACTATATGAGAAATACTGAAAAACAAGAAGCATAGTAAAAGCTATTGCAGAATAATTTTTAAAATATATCTGGCACTTCTACATATCATATTAACTTGTAAATAGTCCATTTGACTCTATGGGCAAAAGACAAAAGAAGAACACAGAAATATGTTATTATGCTTGAGCACCCCCAAAACATGTTAGAATCTAATTGCCACTGAGATTAGTAAAAAGACAGAGCTGATTCAACCACAATATGCAGAAGTGAGGGTTGTGAGAGGTGAATAGTACTAGATAAGCTCTTCAAGGTGGCTAAGTGAATAAGTACTAGCAGCTTTATCCAAAGAGGAAGGCAGATCAGAAGACACACATGTCATGAGCCCCTGTCCCGGATCACCTGACACCCTGCGATGCCTTGAGAATCTGCCAGTAGAAGAAGTTACCACAAGACGTAGGTCCCAAACCTTGGATGCGATTTGTGACCTAAATTAAAGTTTTGGGTTTTTTTTTTTTTCTTTGTGTCATTTGCTCTTGTTACGTGTTGTTAGCAACAGAAAATGGATTAAAATACATACGTATCCACCGTAAAATAGAAAACACTGACGAGCATCTAAAAACTGAGATAGGATCAAAGTTTAAAATACAAGCGATTGGATCATATTCTACTGATAAGGAGAAATTAACAGTGATGAAATTAAAGAACACTTTGCACAAATAATGAACAAACCCTAATTTAATGAAAGCCTGCATCTGGAGATTTTATATTTAATCAACATCTAGGTAATTGAGGGCACAGATTATGGAAGAGATAAATTCTAAATTTCCTTCTTTCCTTACAGCTACATGTTTGACAAACACTATTTCCATTAATACTAAAAATAAACCTAAATAATGTTCACATGAAAGAGTACTGAACATGTGAACACAACGGAAGCAAAGAAAAATGGCTGGTAATTGCCAAAATTAGATGAAAGACATCAAACCATTAAATTCAAGCATAATTTCAAATGAATAAGTATTTTTTTAAATATTCATATATTTAAAGAAAAGGCAAAAATTCACGGCTGGGGATTTAGTTCAAGTTGTTCCTTGGAAGCACAACAACCCAAGTTCAATCTCAATCCCCACTAGTGCAAAAAAACAAAAACAAAACTAAAAACAAAACAACAACAACAACAAACAGTACTATTTAAACACAATGTATAAGCAAAATAATAGAAATGATTGTTGAGGCAAATGAAATAGAAAATAATATAGAAAATTAATAAAGCCTAAAGTTATCAACTTTAAAAGGAGTAAAAACTGAATAAATGGTTTAAAAGATTAAACATTAAATAGAAAAAACTAGAGAAAGCAAAATTATATCAGGAATATATCAGTTCATACAAAAACAAAACAAATGAATGTAAATACATACAGTAAAGGAAATCCTAGCCTCTGAGAGGAGGCAAGGCTTTTTAAAAAATGCATTAAATTTGAAAAGTAAGAAATAAAATATATTCTCAATATGTATCTAGGAAGAGATTAGGAATCTCCAAAAAAATTACTAAACCTGTAATATAATTATAATGTTTACAGAATAAACTATGAATGCTTGAAAAAATTATATTTTCTATAAACAGTAAAAAGGTGAAATAAAGGATAATAATATCACTTAGAAATTTACCAAAGTTTACCAATACATTAATAATGAAAATTGCAAAACTTGTACCATGAATATTTAAAGATGATCGTAATAATGAAAAGAGATACATAGTTTTAAATTTTAATACTATCAAGATATTCTGCATAAATTTATTTATAGATCTAGTGCAATTTCAATTAAAATCTTGGAATTATTTTTGTCCTTTAGAGTCTTTGCAAGGACTTGACAAACTAATTCTAACCATTAAATAGATTGTGTAAACATCTTGGTTAGCCAAAATATTTGTGAAAAAGAGAACAAAATTAAATGAAATGTATTTACTTGGCCCCAGAAGTTATTTGTTATTGCAAAAATATAGAACATAGTTTAACTAAGCAAAATAGGAAATATCTCCTTTTTGGGACTCTTAGCATCTGCTTTATAGATTTAGATGATCCGGTTTCATCTTTCAAAAATACTTCTTTTACTTTACTTAGGGTTTTTTTTTAATTGCCCTTGACTTAAATCCTGTTTTTTATCATGCAAATATGGTAATATCTCTTTTCTTCTGGATGCTATTTGCCTGAAATATCTTATCCTATACTTTCATTTTCAGATTTAATATATTTGATAAGGACCATATAGTTTAGTATTTCATATTCATTTATTCAGTTAATTAGATGGATTAACATATTCACATTTAAGGTAATTATAGACAAGTATGGTCTTACTATATTTTTTTAGTCTCTGTAGTTTTGGTTTTTTTTTTTTTTTTTTTTTTTTCTGTTTTGCAATTTCCCTCTGTGACTGTAGGATTTTGTGGAGTCGTGTTTTCTGACTCCTTATTCACGCTGTGGTGTTTCTGTTTGAAGATTTTGTCCCATGACTGTCACGAATCTTACAAAAATATCTTTTTATTATAACAAAACACCTTGAAATCTTAACATTGATTATAAAACTATGAAATAAAATGAAAGGAAAATAGAAAGAGAATAAAATTAGTAATAAGTGGTGGCACACACCTGTAACCTCGGCACTCAGTCGGCGGCAGCAGGAGGGCACCGTGAGCCAGAGGCCAGCCAGTGCTCCACTGCAGCCTCGATCACAAAGTGACAGCCGCTCTCAAAAAACCCAAAGTGAATAAACTCAATTCTTCCACACATTTTGAATTTTCATCTAGCATTTTACATCTTTCTGATTTGCATTTCTTT